>VZRZ01000604.1:135863-146092 GCA_013398175.1 Climacteris rufus
GCCGAGCCCCTCAGCCGGGCCGCCCGCCCCCCGGGACATGGCCGAGCCCCTCAGCCGGGCCGCCCGCCCCCCGGGACATGGCCGAGCCCCTCAGCCGGGCCGCCCGCCCCCCGGGACATGGCCGAGCCCCTCTGCGGGCCGGGCAGCCCCCGGTGCTGAGGGGATGGCGGGGGTCTGCGGTTGGGGTGTCTCTGCCTGGGCCGAGGTGATGGCAGAGGCAGTTCTGACATGAGACGTACGGAGCTCTGGAGTGGGTCCAGCAATGAGTGGGGGAATGGAGCATCTCTGTTATGAGGAAAGGCTGAGAGAGATGGGCCTGTTCAGCCTCGAGAAGAGATGACTGAGAGGGGACCTCATTAATGTGGGTAAATACCTAAATAGCTAAGAGGATGGAGCAAGGCTTAGCTCAGTGGTGCCAACCACAAGGACAATAGGCAGAAACTGATGGCCAGGAAGTTCTACCTGAATGTGAAGGAGAACTTCTTTCCTGTGCAGTGATTGCTCACTGGAACAGATTGCCCAGAGAGGCCGTGGAGTCTCCCTCACTGGAGATATTCCAGAAGTGTCTGGATGCAATCCTGTGCCATATGCTCTGGGATGACCCTGTGTGAGCAGGGAGGTGGGACGAGATGACCCGCTGTGATCCCTTCCAACCTGGCCCATTCTGGGATTCTGTGACAGGCGTGGTCTCTGCATCCTCCTGACAGCCAGGAACCCCTGACAACCCTGGCTGGTCCCAGTGCCCAAGCAGCTCCTGGTGACATCCCCGTCTCAGTGGTGTGTCCTGTGGGCTGCAGGCACACGGCTCCTGAGGCTGCTCCGTGGTGTGGCCACCGTGTTCCCTCAGGGACCACAGAGTGGCCGTGGGTCAGGCTGGCCAGGAGTGGGAGCGGGAAGGAGGCCCTGGCACCACACAGCCCTGGGGGCAGCACGAGGCAGGGCCAGGAGCTGGAATCTCGGCCTCTGCGTGTGAGATGTGGCAACCAGCTGGGCACATCTCTTCATCAAAATGGCTCCCTGTCATTATGTGCTGCTGCCGAGTCCCGCGCTGCGGCTGGCATCCCTGGTTAGGCAGGATTCCATCGTTTAAGGGCAAGCAGAACAAAATGTCTCTCCTTGTCCTGAAGGAGTCTGCAATCATCATTGTGATTTGCCTAGATTTTAAACTTAGGGATTTGCCCAGGAGCCTCTGTGGCTGAGAAGCTGAGGCTCGTATGGGAGGGACTGTTCCCAAGGCTGATATGCAAAGCCTGGATGAAAGCCTTGGAGTCCTTGCTCTCTGCCAGCCTTTGATGCCCAGACTCCCTGCCTGTAATCTTTGCCATCTATGCAGACAATATCAGAGCTATCAAATAATTCCACCACAATGTGAGCCTTGAAAAACAAACAGTCTGCTAGGAGAAGTACGCAGCAATGTCCTTGGATAAAAGTTAAAAATCGGATCAAGCCAAATGCATTGTTATAATTTTTGCTTCCCAGGTTGAGCTTACACAGGCTTTGGGCTGGGAAAACATTTTATATTGGTACAGTGAAACCATCACAGGACACACCAGGAGTTACCAGGAAACAGCAGGGTTTGTGGAGGCTGCTGCTACTTGAATCCTTCCATCAATTCCTATCTGGTGCTTTCAATGCTCTGAGGCATTGCTGGAGATGGGCTGGTATTTTTTGATTTGTGTTTCCAGCTTATTGGGAAAGAGCGGAGCCTGATAAATATTTGATATTTACCAAGCTGTGATGCTGAAGGACTGGAGGCATCTGAAGAATCCAGCCCAGTTCTCACACCTCCCATGCCCCAGCACACTGCTGACAGACATGTGGATGCTCTGCTTCCATCCCTAGGTAAAGGACAAACGATCCCTGTGTGTGGTGTGGGAGGAGACTGTTTGTTATCTGCTATGATTCACTCTGATAAATAACCTCCTCGAGGACTTCTCTTGTTTATAGCAACAGCCCCAAACGCTAAAGTTTACAGAGACTTTAATCTTTGCTGTTCTCACGCATATTTACTTTGCAGTTTTATCAGAAACATCTCTTGAAAACCTCAGTGTTTTTATAATTAATTGAATAATGTGACTGATGTTAAAAATAAACGGGTTTGGAAAAGTGCCCAGCGAGCTGCTGAGCAGTGTGCAGTATAGCAACCGTAGCTGCATTCTCAGGGGTCTGTGTGTTTTCCTAACAAACGCAGTCTCATGACTTAGAGATTAAATCTTTATTAGTTCGAAATTCACCCTGTTGATTTTTCTGTGTTTATACTGCATAATTGTTTCTGGAGAAATTCACAGTTTTTAAAGGGACAGTGTTGCTGTTTACAGAGGGGATGGGTTAGTCTGAGCCCCCTGCACAGGGCATGTGGGTGTAGGGTATCTCCATCCCTCCACCATCCCACTTTATATTATTTATATTATTTTCTGCTCCTTCTCCTACCCATTCACCATGAGGACATGTGTGTGACCAAGGTGCTTTGGTACACAAGGATTCTGCTCACCCCAGACTCACACCCTGTGGATTTCTCCTCTCTGCCCGTGCCCACCTCACCTCTGCTCCATGACCCTCAGCCACATCCCTGCCCTGTGCTCTCCCTGACCTCAGCCTCTCCCGAGGCCGCTCCCCAGTGCCGCCACCACTTCCTCAAATTTTGCTGGCTCAGGGCATCATCTTATCAGTCTGGGATGTTTTTATCAGTCTGGGCTCTGCAGTTAAGTCTGGGCCTCACCTCTGCTCTCCTGGAGAGGCGTGCCCGGCCAGCCAGGGCTGGGGCTGCTGCGCTCTGTGAGTGAGCACCAACAGAGATGGCTTGTCTTGCCTCCTCCCCGCTTTGAGGACAGAGATAAAGCAGCAGTGGAGAAACAAGGCAAGATAAATGCAGAGGGGACAAAACTCAGTGAGGTGAAGTGAGGTAGATACTGCAACGCATTTGGTGAGCAGTCAAATCCTATCTCTTATCCCGGGGGAATCCCAGATGCACAAGCCCTGCAAACTACATCATCAGCATCTTCCTCTGGAAAACATCATCACGCTAATTCATTTGTCCTGGCAGCCAAATGATTAAAGTTTTAAAACTAAATTACACACGTTGCTGTGACAGCATAAACACAGTAATGGCTCTCCTCTGTTACACCTGTCGCCTCTGCTGTAATGGCCTTAATGAGCTTTCAGCCTCGTCATACAAAGAGCAGAGATTATCCCACAAAGCTTTATGCTGTAAACGTGTTCTGTGAGCTGTGAGTGGGATGCAATGCCCCTGCTCCGAGGAGCTGTGGGCAGGAGCTGCAGTGGGTGGGTGCCTTCCCCAGAGCTGGGGGCAGATCCGGGCTGGGAAGCTCCCCAAATGGGCAGGGGGTGCAGACACTACACTGGTCTGTAGCGTTCAGGCAGCTGGAAACCCTGCCAGGGGAACGGGTACCTATCCCAGTGCACAGGATTATCCCATGGTGTGGAGTTATTCCAGGCTCGCGTCTTCTCAGCTTAATGACAGCCTGTGAGCTGCACTTTGATCTGCTTGTGTTTTTCACTAGTTCCATATGTAACTGAGATCATCACCATAAAGGCCAGGAACTGTTTCACTTTCTGTGCCAGGCTGGGTTTCCTGTTGGATGTGCAAAGGACACACCTGCACAGTGGGTTCTGGCCTGCCAGGACTGGGAATTCTGTTATCGACAAAGGGAGCACAGGAATCTGGAGTCGGTGGATTCCTTTCCCCAGACATGTGGCTAGACCTGAAAATCCAGCTGCCTGGCTTTTTTTGTTTACTGGTTTCCATGTCTGCTTCAGTGTGTCCTGGGAATGTGCTGGGACTCTCCGCTTCATTCCATGAGGTCTGTGGGTGGAACTGGATCTGGTTTGCCCCTTCCAAAGTCTGCAGACTGGAACCATCTTTGCCTCGACATTTGTAGTGTTTATTAAGCCTTGTCCTGGGTTTGTATCCCTGTCTTCCATCCCTTCAGTGCTCTGCTGGACAAGAGACTTGCTGGCTGTGGTCTGTCCCACTGGCTGCAACCCCACAAATGCTGCTGCTACCCCAATTGCAACAGAACAACTGTAAGGCTGTGGTTCCCACTTCACACAGCAACCTCTAATTTGGGATTCCAGGTGGCAGAGGTGACAGAAACTGTCCCTGCTGGCGCTGGGATTCTGCCTTGGGTTAATCACCTGCATGGCTGGGACCCAAGGGCTCATGAGCCCCATTTGCAGGTGGTATCGGCTTCATTCCTGCACACAGAACATGGCCTGGGAGCTGTGCTGCTCATTCTCAGGAAGCTTCTTGTCAGGGGCTTTCAAGAAAGACAAAGAATCTTAAATACTTCAATTTTCACACTGACCTGACCACACTTGTGCTGACAGTACCTACTGGCAATAACCTCCCACATGGCAACAGGAAAAAATTTGCAAAAGATCTCCAGAAGGATGCTTTGCCAAAACAGGCTTCACAAACTTTAAAAACATGCTGGAGGAAGTAAAGGTAATTTGGGTGAGCAGGTGATATCACTGTGTCCCTTGAGAGGGATCTGCTCCCAGAACTGTGATGTGACAATGGCAGTGCACTGCACTTGTGAGATACTGACATAATTATGTGGCCTCCTAAAAAATCTTAAAACCTGTCCCTTTGCTTATAATGAAGGACTTCATGTGATTTTTTTCATCTTGTGCTTGCCCATTCGGCTCTGCAGTGAACTCATCCCAAAGAGAGACATCTCAGTGTCCCCTGCTGTGTCTGTGGGAAGCAGAGGGACCCGCTCGGAGTCCCCAGGCATCCTGGCTTTTCCAGGGATACCCGTTTTCCTCATTGTTGCGCTCTGCCCGTTGAATTTCTTCCTCTGCAGGCTGTCAGCCCTGGAAAGATTGCTCAGCGGAAGGAGCACACAGGATCGCAGGGCTCCGGCGGGCAGGGAGGCTCCTGGGGCGGTGCAGAGCCGCGCTCGGATCCCGGCGCGCAGTGCCATCTCCTGGAAAGCCGCGCTGGAGCCGCAAGCGGAGCTTTGCTCCGGAGGGAGCAGCGATGCTCCAGGCGGCTTGGCTGCCTCCTTTGGCCGCAAACGGTGTCTTCTGACCGCGGAGCGGCCCCCACCAAACTTCCTTTGCTCAGCAGGCAGGAAGATGCTGCTCGCCCTCGTCTCCGAGGCACCCTGTGGCAGAACATCCCTGCATGGCTCCTTCCCAGCCTGGATGCTGAACACAAATCTGCAGGTACAAAAGGAACAGTAGAGGAGAACAAATAAACATCTATAAATGTTACTCCTTAGCTTTTGTTCTGTTTGGGCAGCAGTTGCCTGTTCAGTTGAATGCCCTGTGTATTTGTTTGCCCTGTCAGTGTCCTGTTCACCTCTTCCTCCTGGTTTTGAGGGACACTTTTCTCTGTCCCTCCCCACATTTGATGACCTCGTCATAAGCAACAACCAAGCCCCTCATCAGTGTTCACCCTATATTTAAAATGTTGCCGCATCTTTTTAATGAGACAAAAATGTGTACACAGAACACACACCTGAATGCTGCTGCCTTGACTAAGCTCTGCATTTATCCTGAAAAGACGAGAAAAATGGGTGGTTCCAATGGCAACACCTTTCCTTCTCTGGAACAGTAACAGCTTAAGTGCTTAGTCACTGAAAAAAATGCACATTGCAATTTAAAGCCAAAGGCTGGTATTTCTACCATTATTTTAGGCTATTGTGGCATCTTCTGAGCAGCTGGGAGATTACTGTACTTCAGTAATCCGTCAGACACTGTGAAACAACTCGTGCTCCAAGGTAAGCCTGTAAAAGCTATTGTTTGAAAAAGACTGTAATTATGTAAATACAAGGCCACAAGGTTCACAAACGAGGAAAAGCTGCTGTGACACGTGGCTGTTCACAGCTCTCCTTGGCCCCTTCACAGTGAGGATTCTGTGTTGCAAAGTTGTTGTCATGAAGTCATTTCTGCCTTGGCACACACCAATGAACTGAAACAGCCTGTTTACCAAAATGTATTTTTTATTAAAATCCATATTTGTAAAGGAGAGATCATTACACAAATGAGGTAAACCAACACATATGACATAGTTCTCACTTTAAAAATAAATTTCAATTCAGCAATTGATTTGATTCCACAAAGTCTAAGAGGAAGAGTCAGGCAAGTGCTACTCGTGTGGCGAGATGCCAGAGAAGGCAGGATCCACCCTGACTCAGCTTGGAGGTGTCAGTCCCAAGGGGTTGGGAGGCTTCCAGGGATGAAACCCTTCTGACTGTGTTGTCCTTTTTCCCCCCATCATATTCACAGACGAGAGGAGGAGTAAAGACCAGGGACAGGCAGTGGTGACCTCTTCACCTACTGCTCTAACCAGGAGTCCCCCATCAGCATCTCCCCATTAAAGGCTGTATAAAGGTTTCATTTGATTGTGCAAATTCACTCCCTCCTCAGCCCTAAAGGAGACTTAACAGCAAGTAAATACCAGCTCTGGAAAAGTTCCATTTCAAAAGTAATGCCTGGCAAGGAACAAGCCCCTTAAATGTGAGCCACTTTGCAAGGTAGAAGGAGAAGAGTTACACTTTCTTTTTTCCTTTCTTTAAGTTTTCTTCCATGCATGTACAAGTGGACCTTTAATCTAGAAGT
This sequence comes from Climacteris rufus, assembly GCA_013398175.1. NCBI lineage: Eukaryota > Metazoa > Chordata > Aves > Passeriformes > Climacteridae > Climacteris > Climacteris rufus. Next base: position 142,452 of record VZRZ01000604.1, read on the forward strand.
TCATGAAGTTACTGCAAGTCTGTGAGAATCATGCTGCCCACCTTGTGCAATTAACCTTTCTCATTAAGGACCAAGCCTCACAGCCTGAATATCTCAAGGAGAAAAGTGGCTGTGATGTTGGTGTACCCTGTATAACAGTATAGGACAATGAGGAGAACCCCAGCTGTGTTTCTCAGGATGGCACTTGAGGCCAGCCAGCTCATAAACAGGAATGGCTGGACTCGCTTCCAGCTCCCAAATGGTACAAAAGAAACACCCCCAGCAGCAGAACCAAGTAATGCCCCAGAATTCACTCAGTTAAATCAGTGGCTGACAAACTCCTAAACGCTGGGAATTCCCCTGTGGCTGCAGCTTAGTCCAGGATCTTAGTCCAGGTCCACTTTGATGGATCAAGGTATTCTGGAGGTGACAGACTATGCAGATGAGGCAGAGTTGGAGTTTCACTGTTCCATCCTTTAAAGTGAGACTCATCCAGGCCCTTGGGTATTTACACTGCAACAAATAAAGACATTGCTCCAAGATGTATCCCAGGAGAGTTTCTGGTACCCAAGACATGAAACTTTCATCACATCTGCCAGGCTGATAGAGATGTTTCACGACTGCACGCAGATAAAACATAAGGTGAATGCACTGTTTCAATCCCACTTGTATCCTCAGGGAAGGTGGGTGGGATTTAAACTGCACAGAGGCTGGGTGCTGGTTTGCATGGCTGGATGTCACACTGCCAGAGCACAATCTGTAGCTCTCAATGCAGACAGAAGGTTCTACCACATCCGGTACCACATTTCCAGTAGATGCTTTCAGCAAGAGCCAGAAATGCATTCACTGTGTGCACTATGGTTCATCATCACTGTACCTTGGCAGCTGCAGCACTCTGATATCCTGACAAAACTCTCCACTTTAGAAGTCAGTTAAAGGCTATAGATCTCGAGAGAGAAAGAGAGAGGTGTCATACTTAATAGAGCTTTTTTTCCCAACAGAAATTAAAAAAAACCCCTTTTTAAAAATAAATTTATTGTTTGAGGAACTAAAGCAACCAATGTTAAATTGCTGGTTTATTAAACATCTTGCTATGGTTCTGTATGAGAGTCTGAAAAGGCAGATTAGCACAAGATTAGCAGAGAAAGCTCTTTAGGCTCAGCCAGACTCCAAGGGAGCCATTCACACTGAGGAGAGCCAGAAGCCCTTGCTCTCAGTGTCCTGGGCCAGCATGGGCAGGGTTTTTGTATGGCAGATGTCCCATAGAATCATAGAATTGTTTAGGTTGGGAAAGACTTGTAAGGTCACAGAGTCCAACTGTTTCCCCAGCACTGCCACATCCACCACTAACCCATGTCCCCAAGTGCCATATCTACACATCTTTGAAATCCCTCCAGGGGTGGTGACTCTACCATTCCCATCCTGGGCAGCTGTGCCAGGGCTTGCCCACCCTTTCAGCGAAGAAATCTTTCCTACCATCAACCTAAAGCTCCCCTCCCACCACTGTTCCTTTCACTGGCTCATACCATCTTGCTGCCCCGTCTGGCCGGGGTCAGCGGTGACCGACGGGCTGGGCGTGTTGCTCTGCAGGAATCGGCGGACGTCCTTAATCATGGGGCGGAGCACCTGGATGAGGGCGCTGAGAGCCGCCTGCGTCCCCTCCATGGCCTGCGCCTGCCGCTCCTGCGCGCACGCCTGCACCTCCTGCGAGCGGCGGATCATCTGCAGCAAATCGTTCTGCTGCTCCAGGTGCTGCGCGATCTCCTTCACGTGCAGGTTGGTCACTCGCTGCTCCTGCAGGAGCTTGGCTGAGTTCAGGGCAATGCGGCTCTTCAGCTCCTGGGGCTTGGCGGACACCTCGTGTTGATGGGCCATCATCTCCAGCGGAGCCTCGGCCGTGACGGTGGTGGGGGCTTCCGTGGTGCAGTACTCCACGACCCCGTCCTCCAGACTGTGGTAGGTTGTCTCTGCAGGAACTGAGAACAAAGGACAGAAAGGGGGTCAGGAGTTGCCGTGATACGGGATTTTTATCTACAGGACTATTCAGTGAGTATCACAGGAATACGGCCTGCTCAGTGAGATAACATACAATGGCCAGCAATGCACAAAATGACCTATTTAAGTCTACTCCACCCTCAGTCGAGCTTCCTTCTGGGCTGTACAATCCAAAGGAACAGAGAATGCCTTATCTGTCTAGACAAAATAATTTCTCAACCTCCAGTTTAGAACAATCTTTCCAAGAAGAATTAACTGACTGATGTAAGAGCAAAGACAAGACCCAGAATGGCCCCTGGCAGCAGACGAGCTGCTCTTTGGGACACTGCACAATCAGCCCTGGAGATGTTTGTCCCCCTGGTTTTGTTCCCAGAGAGGGACTGAAGAATCTTCCAAGGTGTAAAGGATCCTCGATTCCCTTGTTCTTAAGGCCGAGTGCAGCTCTCAAAGCTGACTTTCAGTACGTGTGCATCTTGCGGCCACTCCGCTGCAGCACAAGGGCAGACTGGGAACAGCACGTCATGACAGAGATGTGGGGATTTCTTTTTGCTGGGGCTTCTCTCTGCCCAGAGAGTTGTGGGCACCCCATCCCTGGAAGTGTTCAAGGCCAAGCTGGATGCAGCAACCCGGTCTAGCGGAAGGTGTCCCTGCCCATGGCAAAGGGTTGGAACGAGATGATCTTTTAAGGTCCTTTCCAACCCAAACCATTCTGTGGTTCTTGCCCCACACAGGCCTTGGGGTCTCCTCGCAGGAGGGTGTCAGGGCCCCTGCGTGACCCTTCATTCCAGCCCAGGGCCTTCCAGCGGGCGCAGCACTCACTCTGGGTCAGGGTGACCGTGGTGGCCGACGCGGTGATGGGGATGTCGCTCCCGTCACCCGCGCCGCAGTCCCCGCTCGGCAGGCTGATGATGGTGGCCTCTCCCAGCAGGTTGCAGATGCGCTGCTGCATGGGGGTGAGGATCACCGGGGCGGCCGCGGCGCCCGCCGGGTCCTCGCCCTCGGGCCCGTTGCCGCCGCCGTTCTGGCTCTCGCCTCCCCCTTCCATGGCAGCCCGCACTTGGGCCACTTTGCGCCGCACCTCGGTCTTGAGGTCGGACCACTTCTTCTTGACCTCGGGCAGCTCGCGGTGGCAGGTGGCGACGGCGTTGACGCGGCGCAGGATGTCGTGCCAGGCGGCGGCCTTGGCGGCCAGCGGCACGCCCGCGTTGAAGTGGTTGACGAGGAGGTGCTTTCCCCGCTCCAGCTCCTCCACGATGATCTCCACCTCCCGCTCCGAGAAGTTCATCTTCCGCTTCTTGGCTGGGGGCGCCGGCGGCGACGCCATGGCCATGGGGGGCAGCGGGGACGGGGTCACACCTGGGGGGCCTGGGGGACGCCGGGCAGGGCCGAGGGGCGGCAGGGCCCCCCGTCCCCCGGGGCCGGGGACAGCAGGGGGGCCCCGAGGCCCCTCAGGGCCCGGAGGGGTCGGTCCCCCACGCTCCCCCTTTGGCACCGCCAACGATACGCAAATTGCGTACGGCGCCCGCCCGGCAGCCCCGCGCAACGGCCCCCGCCCTGCGGCACTGGCGTAATGGCTTCCAGAATCGGCCCCTCTTCCTGCCACGCCTGGTTGGTCCGTTGGCCTGCCCGTCACGCGGGGTTCCCGCCACCCCCAGGCCGTGCCGCGG
>VZRZ01000604.1:147062-157575 GCA_013398175.1 Climacteris rufus
TCCTGGCGGGGCTGAGCCGGGCTGGGCTCCGGAGCCGCGTTCCGGGGGTGAGGGAGGGAGGGTCTGGCCGCCCCTCTCGTCCCGTTTCCGCCCCGGAGCCCGCTCGGTGCTGGTCTCGGGAGCGGGATGTGCACTCTGGAGAACCTCCCGCTGTGCCTGGCCGGGGCAGCGGTGGCACCGGCGCGGGGCATGGCAGCACCAGCGTCCCTGTCCCGTCCCGTTCCCCGAGCCAGGGCGGGACTCTGTGATGGGACACGGCCGCTCCGCTCCCCAAGGGTTCTTGCCGCACAGCGACCCTGCCGGCTTGCACACTAGACCCGGAGCGCTCGGCTTGCTTGCTAAATTTAGGCATGTACAGTGTTAACTGCCCTTAATTAGTAAGACCGAAAGCTTATTATTTGGGCAGGAAAAACCATAAAGGAAATCATCTTTCTCCAGGTCTCAGGACAGGGCAGCTTAAATTAGTGAAAGGTTCTTTGGAAGGGATTCCTGCACTCTGGGATGTTGTGCAGGTTTCATTGCATCACCGTGTTTCCTCACAGGAGTCTGGCACCGTGTTCCTACTCAGGTTTGCCCAGGATGGCTTATGCCAGACTCGTTTGTTTTAAGGGTTTGGAAATACTTTAGAATGCAGGGAGGCTGCTGTACTGTACAGTTTGCACATGGAGTGTATAAAACATGCAGCACTGGCTTTCTCTCTCAGTATTGGGAGCCTTTTGTGCTCACACCTCTGTGTGATGCTGTACACTGAGGGTTCCTGGCTCCAAGGTTCAACATGACGCTGCTTTATTTAACTGTGATTAGTGTAATTTACTTGTCTGTGATTAATGGACTCAGTCCTGCACGGTTTGTCCCTGCCTAGTTGCTTGTATTTTATGTGCAGGGCCATAAAAAGCTGAGTTTATGTGAGGATTGGAGATAAACACATGGGTACAGCCAGGGATGTGCCACCACAGAGTGCCTGAGTCCTGCAGGAAGGAAGAGAGTTAAAGAATAACTTGTGAGTCACTGAAAAGATCCTTAATTCAAGTGACAGTTTGTATTCTCTCCCTGTTCTGGGAGTGGTGCCCCAGTTTGAGTGCTTTATTTGCACAATCCTTTCCAGAGTTTCCAGTTCCTTTCTAACTTTGGATCTCCAACATCTTAACTTCTAACATTTCTTTTTGGTTGGCATTTTCATTGCTGCTGTAAAATACAAGAATTCCTTGGCACTGTGATCCTGTGAGTAGTTGAGTTGTGCTGTTTCTAAAAATAACACGAGTGCCATGGGGGTTTTCTGCTGGGTGCATTTGGGTACTGAAATCTGATTGTACCACAAGGCAGCTGTGCATGGCCTGTGACACTGACCTGCTGCCACCTGCGGGGCCCAAGCCTCGACCTCGGGCAAAACTCCCTCCTTCCCAGAATGTTCTGTTCTGTGCTTACACCTGCATGCCTGCCTGGGTTTGCATTGCCTTCTCTTCCTGTGCATGTTGTTCAATCCAGCCTGACATTATCCAGGGAGGAAGCACCTTAAAACAAACTGCCTTTTTACTTCCCAGCAGAGAGTTTCTTTGCTTGGCGCGCTGCGGGAGCGGCACCGAGGAACCGTTCTGCGGGGACTGGAGCTCGCTGCCGGAGGGGAGCGCTGCCTGGAGGCTGCTTAACCACCCTGTCTTTCTGCTGAAGCCCTTCTCTGTCAGTATTGCTCCTCAGCCCTTTGCTTCCTCTGCCTCTTCTTCCTCCACTCAGTAGTGTGAGGGTGGGGAGGCCCTGGCAGAGGGTCCCCAGAGAAGCTGTGGCTGCTCCATCCCTGGAAGTGTCCAAGGCCAGGTTGGACAGGGCTTGGAGCAACCTGGGATAGCGGAAGGTGTCCCTGCCCATGGCAGGGGGTTGGAACTGGGTGCTCTTTAAGGTCCCTTCCAACCCAACCATTCCAGAGTTTGCAAAGCATCCCCTTCAGCAGGGTAAAAACTGTTAATAACGAGGATGCAGAGTTCAAAACTCTCAAGTTCCACTTAAAAATGTGGGAACAACTCTTGGAGAGCTGGCTAGAAAACTTCTGTGTTGTGCACTTTTTAGGGAAATCAAATAAACTTCCTGTTTCCCAGGCAGTTCTATTAATAAGTCGGTCTTTTTTCTGCTCCAAGCTAATTATGGCACCTCAACACTTAACTAATGTGAGGTCACGCTCAAGAAAAGTGCTTAAGTGTCAAGATGAAAAACCTTTCTGATTTATCGGGCATGGTGTTTGGAGACCAATTTAGGCATAAATCACATGGATTGCTTGTGATTAGTAAATTACTTGGTGCCTCTGGTGCACTTTATTTTTCCTTCCATGCAGCAGTACATTTGATATGGGAGTTGCCTTCCAAGGTTTGGGAGCAGATGGAGAAAACATTGGGCTTGTAAAGTGAGGTTATCACCGATCTCAGCTGCGAGCTGCTAATCTCCCTGCGTCAGTAGGCTAAAAGGCCTTGTGGTAACAATAACTTTTGGGCTGAACTCAGAAAGAAAATGAGCAATATTTTGGCTCCTTCAATGCCTGAGAGTTCTTGCTGAGATAAAACCCCTTTGTGGCATTCTTGGAAAATTGCTGCCTTCTGTTTTAGAGGTGGCCTTCTGTGGTGGGGGAGAGAAGGGCTTGTACTCAGATGTCCTTTGAGGTGGAATTTCCTTATATAAACGATGCTTTTTTTTTTTTTTTAACCCATGCTGTTATCTTTAAACCATTTGACAAATACAGTGTGCCAAACCAGTGAGCCTTGTAACGAAATGCTTGTTTGCACTGGTCAGCATGAAGCAATCCACATACTTCACTCTGCTTGGGCAGTAAAGTGATAACCATGTGAAGAATTTTTTTAAAAGCCTTTCTTGTTCTACTGTGTATAGGGATAGTCTTTTACTGCTAAATTTCATCTACCTCTGGAATGGTCAGTGTCCTGTTTCTGTTGCTTTCTGACTTTATATAGACCTATGGAGCTGGAAATATGCACTTAATGGAAATATGTGGAACTAGAACTATTTCCTACCCTGTATCTGGAGATGTCCTGTTGTTGAAAGAATGTGTGATTGTAATATTTGTGCGTTTGCTAATGTAACTGTTTTCCTCCTGATCCTGATTAACTGCAGGGCTGGAGTTCCATTCCAAAACCTCATCTCTGCTGCTGAAGTTCCAGACAGTCTGAACTGGTAGAATTAATCCCAGCTGCCTAGAGACAGTGGTGAACTTTGTCTGCAGCCTCTTCTGTGGTGCTGAGCATCTTCTGCTGGACTAGTTCACTTTAAGAAACAGAGAAAACATAACCCTTGTCTCTTTTCAGTCCCAAGTGTCCCATTGCCTCTGCTCTAACAGTGATGTCCTCCCTGGCCTTGTGATACTTCCCTCTCCTAAGTTCATACATGTGACAGTGATTGCTCCCTTGGTATCAGCTTCCCCATGGGAAACTACATCAGCTCCCAGTCTGCTGAAATCTGCTTTCATCACTTCTTTCTTAGCCTGGTATCTCCTCTTTGATCTCCAGGTCCTGGCTGTCCAAACTCCCCCACAAGGTCTGTTTTTCACTTTTCCCATGTACTGAGGGAGCCAAGCTGTGCTGCTGCAGCTGGACTCTGCAGCGTTGTGTTTGCTTCAGGCCTTTCCTCTGAACAACTTTGTTTTTTAAGTGTGTCCCTGGCCTCTTGCAGCTGCATCCATGCCACTCTGGGATAAGAGATCAGTTAGCTCTTTCGCAAGTGACTTCGTGAATGGATTGAGAAACTCCTTCTACGGTAGCAATTGCAAAAGTAAAAAAATGTAATCTTGTTTCTGATCAATACTTTATCTTCTGTTGTGACGTCATTTAATTCTTCCTTTCAGGCTCTTTATTTCTGTAACTCTTTTATTCTTCAGCACTTTTGAATACTCTGTATTATACTATGCACAATGTACTGCAATTCTCAGCAAATGTAAGGGGCAGAGGAAGCAGGGATTTTTTCCTTTGTGATGCTTTCACCTGTTTTCCATTCACAGCCATCTGGAATTGAAGGACCTGAGTTTTTATGGCATTACAGAAGTCAGTTTGAGTCAGTTTAAGAGCAAAATTCTGATACTGTGCTGTAATCTGGACTGGAATATCTCTCCAGCTCTCATTAGATCTCACAATACATCTCTAAACCTATATACATTTATGCATCATCACATTTTCATGCTTTTTGTGTCTTGAATCCTGCTGGGACAGTTGTGGAGCTTTTAGCCAGGCCTTTGTAATTCATTGTGAAGAATTGAGCAACACAAGGTTGTATCAGACAAATACTGTTACAGATGGAAATTCCAGTTGAATTGAAAATTGAAATTCTTTATGCTGCAAACAACTTCTCATCAACCCATCTCCTTACTAATCCCAAAGGATTACCCTTTGTGGATACCCTGAACCAATTTAATGCAAGGTGAAACCATTTTCAAGAACACATTAAGTAACTTCACACATTCATGAATAATGTTTATTAAAATAATAAGCAAACCAGATCATCTTTGCTGGGTCTGTAGGGAGCGGAGGCCTGTTCTTGCTCTGTGTAAATTATGAAATGTGTGGTTTGATGGAGGCCCTGTTCTCATGCACTTGAGCAAGAGCAGAACTGTAGGTCAGTGATTTAGTTGTAGGTAAAGCTTTCAAATCTGTGGTGAGTTGCTATGAATTTGGGGTTTGTTGCCTTCTCTGATTTAAGGCTGAAGACGCAAACGAACTCTCTGCAATCAATTACACGAGTTCTTGACAGCTGCTGAAAAGACTCTGAGGAGACAGGGCTTGGCTTTGGCACAAGGAAACTTCTGGGTGCAGTGTTGGTTATTCATAGCCTTGGCCAGCAGCTCCTGCAGTGGGGGCTTGGGACAGGGAGTGTCAGGGAGACGGGCTGGCACCCCCGCTGCCCGGGGCTGTGGCTCTGCCAGGACCCAGAGGTCCTGCAGGGACAACAGGAGGAGAGGGGTGCTGGGCACAGGGAATCTCTCCCAGTCTTGGTGAAAGTCTTTGCTCAGACTTGTTTTCTGGTCAGCCCTGCTTTAGTGTGATTCATGTGTGAAATGGGCAGTGTGTGTCCACTCTGTGTTCACAGGGCAGCTTGGGAGCCAGTTTTTAAATGCAAATAAGCACAACAGAAACTTGCTCCTGCCTGTTTCCCTCACATATAAACAAACAATTGCAGATTGGACAAGCGTTGCTTTATGTTCATATACATACAGGACCAGGTATATAACTCTTGAGGGATGTTTGTTTTTCCAGCATTGTTTTTTGTCCCATCTTGCAGAAAATTGGAGAAGCCTGGCAGTTCTCTGGTTTATTTAGCAGAGACCTTTGTCCTATTTGCACAGTGCTAACGACGAAGGATGCTGGCTGACCTTTGAGAAATGTAGGTGCAACTCTGGGTAGAGCATATAAATTTTAAATGTCAGCACTGGGTAAGAGCCTCTCTTCTAGAAAGGCATCCTGAATATCACTGGTGTGGCCTTGCAGTGTTGCTTCCTGCAGGATGGGGTCTGTTCTGAGCTCTGTAGGAACCCCACAGCCTGAGTGGAATGAAACACCAAAACTCATCCAAAGCAGCTGATTTTGTCTGTGTAGAATGTACAACAGTGCTTTGGTCTTTCAGTATGTGTTCTGTGGGACATTTTTTAGCACTTGATGCCTTTGTAAGTAGTGGACCTGTCTCCTTGCCCTCATCCACGTTGGATTATTAGAGTAATTAATGTTGGAAAAGGCCTCCAAGATGTACTTCAACCTTTGACCCAACACCACCTTATTAACTAAATCATAGCACTAAGTGCCCCATTGAGCTGTTCTGAGAACACCTCCAGGGATGGTGACTCCACCACTTCCTTGGACAGCCTGTGCCAGTGCCTGGCAACCCCTTCTGTGAAAAAATGCTTCCTGATGTTCAACCTGAACTTCCCCTGGGGCAGCTTGAGGCCATTTCCTCTTGTCCTGTTGCTGATGGCCTTGGAGAAGAGGTCAGCCCCCAGCTGGCTAAAGTCCCCAGCTGGGAGTTGTCAGATTACTGAGATAATGGCAGGTAAAAAACGCCAGAATACTTAATGTTTATTTTAAAATTAATCTAGCTGAATATTGAGCAGAACCCTTAAGTGATTGATGAGTGTTAATAAGATGACATCACAGCCATAACAAGGACCTGGTCTCCTGTTTGAGAGCCCTACAAAGTGGTGGTGCTGCAGCCCTGTGCTCTTGGTTGCACGTAGTATAACGTGATACGGTGTCAGGAGGAGGAGAAGGGGAGGGAGCTTTTTCCTACAGACCTACTTGAAGCAAATGGTAAATGAGCCTTTGTTCTTGTTCATGTCCTATTGCTATATTTGTCCCTGTGAATGTGGAATGTGGGACATGAGCACATTTAATGATGGCCCAGCCTTTGTGTTGGGTGGAGAAGTGGAGCTGTGGTAACTCGTGTCCGTTTGGGAAGGCAGAGGAGATGTCTGAATTTTTCCAACTCCCATGTCGTGAGCTGCAGGGGAGCTTCTGGCAGATGAAGTGGTTTACAGTGGGGAATTCTGCTCTCAGAGAAATTGTTGAAATTTTTAGATCATGAGTTGCTTGGAAAGGCAAAGCTGCTTGGTATGTGAACGTACAGGGTTTAGCCTGAGGGGAGCTGTGTGAGGGCAGGTCTGGGCCAGGGCTGCTGCAGGGCCAACCTTTCTCACTGCCTGTTTTCCTGCTTAACTGTCTGGTGCAGCAAGAAGCTGATTTTTAATTTCTGAGTACTAAGGATGCCCTGTCTCTTGGTTAATCCCTGCTCTTCATAGAATATGATATGACCTTGGTGGAACTCTCTGTTCTGGGCAGTGGCTCTGTGTTCCCCTTCCCTGGCCAGCTCTCTGTATTTCTGTATTTGGCACTGGCTATGGATGCCTGAATATATCAGCTTGGGCAGCTGATTGCTTGTGCCAGGGTTCCTGTAACAACGTGACCTGGGTTTCTTTGTAGTGTTTCCTGAGCTGTGCTGTGTCACCTTAATATATGGACCTACTTGAATGTCACCAGACAGCTTAATTATTTAAGCAGCAGTGGCCAAGACGTTTGGGATTGATGTCATAGTGCAAGAAGCACCGTGCAGGGTTAACTTTGACTTTCTTAAAAGTGTGAAGTAGTGAAGTACTTATATTTTCCTCTTTCAGAAATTACATTTGAAAAGATCAGAGGTAATTGGTAGAGTCACGGTGGCCCATCGCAGCTGGGGGCTGGGTGCTATCTGTGGGTGGCACACCCGTGTAGGCAGCAGGGCTCCTTGGGGTGCTTCCAGGAGGCTCCTGGAGGAGATGAGTCGTGGCTCATTCCTGCAGGGTCACCTAAGGAACCAGAGACTGCCTGCAGCTCTTCCTGTGCTGGAGGAGGAGAGGGGTCACTGCTCCCAGCACAGCTCCCTTCCCTCTGCTCCCCTTTTTTATCACCCTCCTCTTGCATTTTTTACACGTTAGCAAGTTGTTGGTGATGAGGCTCACATGCTTGTGGGAAAACACTGCATTTACTTGGAAGCCTTCTAGAAACCGTCTTAAAGCAAAAGCCTGAATTTCTGCCAGGTACCACCAGCCTGGAAAAGGCAAGTGTCTGTCTGAAAACTGGAGTTTTAGACTTAGCAGGTACTGAGATGTGGCTGAAGAGGATACAAGATACCTTAGTTTTATGGCTTACCCAGCACCTCCCTCTGCCAGCCTGCAATACTGAGGAAAACACTGTATTAATGAAGCAAAACACGTCAGGCTCTTGCGTTTTCCTCTCTCTTTTGTCTCCATTTGGATAGATGACACGACTTTATTGTCTGCTTCTCCTCAGGCTATCTAATGACTATCCATTTTGGTGTGCAGGACTCTGAGGCCAGCTGCCACAGGCGCCTTCTGTCCCCAGTGACTGGTGGGCTGGCCGAGAGCCAACCTTCAGATCAGCCCTCCTGCTTTTCTGCCATAAATCCCAGGTTTGGATCATGCAAACAGCTGGAATTGGCAGGAGGGCTGTCCCCTAAGGAAGCTGAGGTTGGGAGAGCTGTTCCACTGTGGCCTAGGTGTTCGTTCACGATTTCTAGAAAAAGTGAATTCTTGCTCCTCGTGTTCCTTTGTGTCACCTCTCAGGCTGGACTCACAGTATTTATTACATCTTTTTTTATATGGATGATTGGCTTCCTGGTGGTGTTGGTAGGGTAATACTTCCCTACAAATTCCCTGTAGGAGAGCAGTTGTCTTGCCTCTAGCTATAATCATCTTGCTGTTACTAGGTTTATTATTCTGACCTAATAAAATTCCCCACTTGGTAAAATAAATGCCTTTTTTTTTCTAAATATGATTAGAAAAGTCTGTCGGCTCTCAAGGAGTTGTATGAATTAGTGTGGTGGTAGAATTCCTCTGAGGTTTCCTTTAGTGAGGACAGAGGCCAAGGAAGCATTGCTGAGGTTTTGCTTTAATTACACCCCAGGCATGTTATTTCTTGCACAAGTTATTATTTTCTTATGAAATCTCTGCATGAACAAAGGAAGATGGGGTCCCTGCCGTGCACACACCACTAACATTAATACCAATGCAGGGAAACAATTGCAATACTGTCAGGTAACATCAGCTGTTAAATGGGGCCTTGTGAGTTTTAAGTGACCACAGAGGACAAATCTCAGGTTCTACTTTTGGTGCTTTGCCTTCTGTATCATGACTTACAGCAGTGTGAGTGGCAGGGTAGCCTGCTCAATGCCCTTTCCACACTTTTTTGGACTCCATCCACGAGTAGCCTCGGCTGGTTACCCCAGCAGAAAGCTCTGCAGTTTTTTGGCTGGGTTAACTAGGTTGTCATGGGAGCAAGGTAAGTGCAGGGCTTATGTGGATGTGTGAGATGACTTGTAGTGGCAGTAAGTTTCAGATTAGTTCACAGCTGCTTGTGAAACCACAGCCTTAGGCTAATAGAAGCTGATTTTGAAGAACCGTGCCCAGTTCAGAAAATCTGCTTTGTTCCTCTGGCTTGAGAGCATTAAAAACTTCCAAATGTCATCTTAAAGGATCTGATTCACTACGTGTTAGAAAGTAGTTTAACTTTCGTGCTTGCAGCTGTGATGACTGGCAGCAGCTCAAGGTAATGGAGGCATGACAGGAATTCCTCAGTCTTTTCTGCCTGTGCCTGAGCTGCTGACTCCATCCCAAGCAGAACTGGACTGTGCCGTTCCTCAGAGAGGGACAGGGCTTTCCCACACCTTCACCCCAGCATTACTGCCTCTGAATTCTGTAAATTTTTTCCCCTGTGGTTATTTTTTGGTATGTGCCAAATTTTAAGATAAAAAACTTTGTTGCATACTGTATGCAGACCTTGTGATTATAAAGCATTTTTTTCTTCTTAAGTAATTCTGGTGTATTCACAGAAGAATTTTTTTAATGTGATGTCTTCTATGTGTTTGTCTCTCACTTTTTCCATTACTCAGGTTGGTTATAGGAATTCAAGCAAGTTCCCAAACGTGATGTTCATCTCAAAATTTATGTGCAACTTACGGCTGCTTACGGCTCGCAGACCTTTCAGATTTTGGATTGTATTTTCATACCTAATATCTGTATGCCAGAAGTGCCCTGCAGGCTGTCACTCTCAAAACTTAAAAGCTGAAAACTGAGGTCCTTTGCTTGCTGTGGCTCTTGCTGTGCTGTGGTGGGTAGGGAGCCCCAGGTGATGGAAGCTGTGGGTTTTACTCATTTCTCCTGTGTGTTAAAACCCCCAAACTTAGGGAAATGTCAGGAAACTCTGGAAGTGAGGCTTGCAGTGCCCTCTCCCTGGGAATATGAAGTAAGTTGATGAACTTTAAAATGGAAAATGCTGCTGGGTTCCTCCAGGGTGGGTTAACTATTCTGGTGGGAGGCCAGTATAGCCTCACCAGTCAATGAACAAGTGCTGCTGTGGCAGCAGAGGAAGACGTGGCATTTCGTGTAGAAATCCAAGGAATATCATGTGCTCTGTGCTTATATGTTGGTATCTACTTGCAGTCCTGCTCTGGCTGATCCTGCCTTTGACTGGTTGGCTCAGTGCTCCTTCAGCAGAGCCCGGCCAGTCTGAGTAAGCAGCGATGGTGTGAGCACAGCTCTCGCACACATGAATGGCTGTAAACGCTGTGCTGGGAGCCAAAGGCAGCGGCACAATGCAGCACCGAGAGCTATTGTCGGCACGGATGGGACCATAATAGACCGGGGAGAGAGAGTGCACTGAGAGGTTAATGCGGCCGCGGCTGGGCAAAGCCGGCTTCTCTGTGCAGAACCATCTGCTGCCCCAACAAAGCGCTGCAGCCGGGGCTGCCGAGCTTCGCGCGTCCCTCGGCCGCTGCCCAGCGTGTCCCGGGCTCGGCCATCGCCCATCGCCGTGGGCAGCGTGTCCCGGGCTCGGCCATCGCCCATCGCCGTGGGCAGCGTGTCCCGGGCTCGCCCATCGCCGTGGGCAGCGTGTCCGGGCTCGGCCATCGCCCATCGCCGTGGGCAGCGTGTCCCTGTCCCGGGCTCGGTCCCTGCCCGGCCCCGCGGGCGCGCTCCCCTGCGGGC
>VZRZ01000604.1:157678-285745 GCA_013398175.1 Climacteris rufus
TGCTCGCCCGGGCTGCCGGCGGGATGAGCCGGGACGCGCGGCTCGGTTGGCAGCTCTGAGAAGCTCCTCTCGGAGAGGTTCATCTTTAGCTTTCCTCCCAAGCGCAGCGTCTCGGCTTCTCCGTGCCAGGGGGCTTGTGCTTTGTCTGTTGCCATCAGATTTTCTGAGGCTCTGGTACAATGAGCTGCTTGTCAGGCCAGGCACGACTGCAGTAGCAGCAATTTCAAAAGGCAGGAAGCGTCCGCAGGAGCGGTCTGTAAAGAATCTGAGCCTGTGGAGTCGCTGGGTTGAACCTCCCGCTGGCTGCCGTGCCGATTCCCGTCTTGGGGGTGCTTGGTAGTGCAGTCACATCATCCTTGGCAGCGGGCAGCTCCTGAGCGCGCAGGGTTTCCCTGCCCGGGATGCTCGCTGGAGCAGCGATGCTGCAGACCCTGTGGCATTTTCTGTCTAGCTTCCTTCCCAGGGCCATATGCCAAGGTCCTGCAGATGAAAAAGAGGATGAGGCCAGAAACACCACCCCACTTCCAGGCCCCGGGGAGAAAGGGCCAAAGATGTTGGGGAAGCCACAGGACAGAGGGACTGATCCCACTGAAAGGAGACCAACTATCCTACTGGTGGTTGGACCCGCAGAGCATTTTCCAAAGGTAACGGGATATCCAGGGGCCTGAGGAGGGGTTGGTGCACATGGCAGCGGAGTGTGTGGTCTGCTGGGAGAAGGGGTGTTGCAGGTGGAGTGTGTGAGTAGCTATGTGTGAATTTGGGGAGGGGGGAGAGGAACAGGAAAAGGGAGCAGGGTCCAAGGCGTGTGCTTGCTAGAGAGGAAAGGGGCGGGGGGCAGGGGAGTGACTGAAGAGAGGAGGTGATCTAACCTCCCAAACATGATGTTCAAAGTGTGGGGGAAAAATCCTGTTCAGGGGCAAGGGGGAATATGGGGGCCTCCAGGGTTCCTGGGCAACTTGTAAGAAGCACGACTGAAAGGGCAGGGAATGATAATGCAGGTTAGTGGCGAGTCCCACCCCTGCACTAGAGAGCAGCAAAGAATCAAATGGATCCTAAAATATTCCGGAGTCAGTCTCTGGTAATTTGGCAAGCCTTGGGTAAAACTTGCATGTTTGAGCAAATGAGTAACTGGCTGTATTATTTGAATGGCACAGCCCGGAAGAGAGCAAAGCCCGTCCCTGGGGAGCGGGTGGCACAAGGGAGAGACTAAAATCTGCGTGGGGATGGGAAGTTCCCGGGGGGCGGGAGAGCAGGAGGTGGTGGGGGCGCGCAGTTGGCAGAGAATAAATGGTGAGGCTTTGTCTGGGGGGAGGCGAACAAAAGCTGCTTAGTTTAGTGCTGGGGCTCCCAGCACAGCGCTGGCAACTGCAGTTCTGGCTTATTTAATGGGAGGGAATGCTGTCTGTCTCCCCTGAGGATGGTGCAGTCAGCTCTGACTACATGTGGTTTAAGACCAAGGGTGTGACCTGGGATTAAGAACGTCGGGCATAACGCCCGTGAAAGGTGGGAGAGGGGGATAATGCTGAAGGGCTGCAGCAGCGGTAGGGCTGTGTGATTTCCAGGATCCAGTTTATTTGACAGGGAACTGGGCATGGTTTTTGCTGTGAGCTTTCTCTTTAAAATGAGGGATGAACAGGTTTAAATTGTAGAGGGGATTAGTATCTGTTCTGCTGCTGTTTTGAATGGAAACAGGCAGGGCAGCATTTTGCATTCTGGGGAGCAGAAGCCACTCCCTGCTTGAATCAGACTGAAAAATCTGCAGGGACTTTTGCCTTCATCTCTATCCTTAGCAGTTAGCACTGTGCATCCCCTTCCAAAAGAGGAGCATGCGCATTTTGAGGAGGACTTTGGTGCACAGAGGTTGAAGAAGGACAGAGGCTCAGAACTGAAGGAGGTTGTGATGAAAACCTTGGAATTACAGAGCTGAAAATCTCTGGTGTCTTACAGGGAACAATGATCCCTCAGTCAGGGGAGAGTCCATCTGTTCTCACCTGGAAATGAAGCTTTCTCTGGAAGCTGATACCAATCTCCTCTTCCCTGTGTGACCCTGGGAAGTTTTGCTGCATACAAACCTTAAAATTGGCCAATGGCCTCTAGAAATACCTAGAGGATAAGAATGTGGTAAAATGGAGTTATTGCAGCTTAGGGAGTAACTGCCCATCTGCCAGGAGGTTGTGACTGTGTAATTTTAGCTTGTCCTGATTGTAAAGTAAAATGCAGTGTAAAGCTCTTCTGTTGAGGATTATGCAGATATGTTTTACCTTGCAATTTGGGCCAGCTAATGCTGCATCCAGCCCATGGCTCAGCTGATGGACAGTAACTTGTTAAGCTGCAATGACTCGTTTGTGCTTGATCAGATATCAGTGTTCTAATTACCTGTCTGAAGGAGCAGTGTTGGGAAAAGTCTCCTACAGCCTTGGGGGTAGATAATAAACCACTGTGAGCAAACAGTGTTATTTGGTGTTTATAGAAAATGTGGGGGCTTTTGTTCTCTGCCACTGGCTGTGACCTTGGGAGCAGTCTCTTGACTTAGGCCACTTTGTTTTGTAAAAACACCTGGAACTACCTCTGTGCTAAAACCACAAAAAAACATCACACCTGATGCTGGGGGTTCTGTAAGGAATTGATGTGTATGGATAAACTTGAGGGGCTTCCTGGCCTTGGCTCTTCAATCTTCACCTGTCAGCGGTGTGTTTCTCCTCAGATGTTTGCCTGAAGCCGATGATTTCAACACGAGGCTGTTTTCGCAGATGTGGGGAGAAAATACAGATTGCAAACGTGTTGTGTTGGCCCCGGATCTGTGTACACAGGAGACAGGCATGATCTGCTCCTGATGTCACCATCTGGACTTGTAACTTTGGATCCATGTGTTGTCAGCAGAACAGGTCACCTTTCCTGGTTACCTTTCTGTCAAATAGCATGTAGTGTTGTCTGCTGTGCCTGGTCTCTATTCTTCCCCTGGCAGCCTTGGCTGGCTGCAGCTCTTTACTCTGCTGGGGTCTCTTAAATCATTAACTCCCCATCTTCCTACACTGTACACTCTTCGTGCCTTCTGAGGACTTTCTGTACTGTCCAATTAATTATAAGCTAGTTTCCAGAAATTACCCAAGACCAAGTCAGCAGAACCCAGTGAAACCTTCTAGCAATAGGGTTGGAGCCCAGAAAGCTGTTTTGCCTCTGAAGGAGGATGTTATGTGACTGTGACGCTCGCTGGCACTTGATATTTTTAGAGACTTTTTTTTAGCAAAGTAAATTCAAAATGAAACAGCATACTTTGCTGCTCCTTGTATGGCTGCATCTTTCCATCCTTTGGGAGGTACGTTCTGGAGCTGATGTAGTAAATCAGTGATGAAGCAGATGCCTAGAAGAGTACAAATGACTTGGAAAGGTTAGCGTTGGAATGGCAGGAGATGGAAACTGGTAACTCGTGCAGCCTTTAAAAAGAACCAAATCCTATAAATAAAATGAAAATGAGTTTGCAGCTTCCTTGATGACAAAAAAGATGAGCTGTGAAGGAAGGCAAACCCAGTTATTGATCCCTTTAGCAGAGGGTATTGGCCAGGCTGGTTCCCTATGGCCCAAAAGCGTGCAGGTTCCTTGGCAGAACTGGCTGATGGAAAAAGTATCAGGGAGGAGTGACTTCATTTGGAGCTGTGTGCCCTGTCCTTGGTTTGATCAGGAATAGACAGTGCTAATGAGGGATGTACTGTCCATAGCTGGTGCCTGAAGCCCTGGCTGGGTGTGCTGCTGCCTGCAGGGGCTGGGGCAGTGGGACTGGCTCTGTGTGTGCCGAGACGTGGGCAGTGACCCCACACCGGTGTCCCAGCAGCACTGATCCCTGCAGCTTTGGAGAGCTGCCTGGCTTTTGAGTACTTCCAGCTTTACCAGGATTTTTTAGCTGAAATATAAAAACTTCTTAATACTTGTTTAAGTTCCCTTTGTCATTATAACCTGAATTGCTGGTATAAACTTCATTCGTAATCTGTCTCTCCTTCTTAGCTCGCTGTCCTGTAATTAATACCCTGCTTAAAATCAGCTTTAACCTCATTAGCTTTCTCCTTTCCTCTGACGTAGGTAGTAGGGCTTTTTTTCCCTAAAATGTGCCGATTTTGCCTTTTGTCTCTAGCTGCCAACTCCAAACAGAGTTTCTTAGGAAAATCTGCATCATGTTGGCATAGCAACTGAGCTGCCAAGCAGCTATAATAGTGATGCTTGGCAACTCGTGGGAAGGACTACGGAGGATCTTAAGGCTTTGTGAAGCAAATCTGAGTTAGGTTTGTTCACTAACTACCTGTTGCTGGGGGGGAGCTGCTCTGCTCCCCTCGGTGAGGGTGTTTGGTGTTGGTCAGTGGGGTGTATGTATCATTAGGGCACTGCTTGCAGGGAGACTGGCCTTGGTGGGAAGGCTGGGGTGTGCTGTTGGCATGCATGCAGTGAGCTGCTGCAGCTGATCTTTAAGAGGATCTGGAGTCCCTGAGAAGATCCTGTTTTCATGCAGAGAGACGTCAGCAGGGAGTAGGTTAAGCCTGGTTAGGTAACGTGGCAGTGGTGCCATGGTAGGTGAGGTGCCCCAGGGAGGGCAGAGTAGAATGTTGTAGGTCACAACTCCCAAGGGTACTGAGCTGCTGTGGGTTGTGATCCATTAAGCTTTTAAAAAAAAAAAAAATCCTTGAAATAAAGCCACAGATTAAATATTCCCTGTTTGTGTGATTGACATGCAGCTCCACGAACAGCTCATTACAGACCTTGGCTTTGCTTTAGAGAACAAAATACCACGGGAAAGACGTAAGAGCCCCCTGTGTGTGAGGACCTGAGGAGGGCTTGGACTTTGCTCTGCCAGGCAGGCTGTTCAAACACAGCAAACACCAGAAAATGTTGCTGTGTCTGCAGCAGTGGGGAAGGCTGTTTGCTGAACTGGTTCAAGCCAGCCCAGATAACACAGTGTTCCTTCTAGTGCAGGCAGGATCACAGCGTTTGGGTTATTGGCTATGGTTTTTTGCATCTTTCTTGTGTAATAGCTTCTCCCTGATAAATATCAAGGCTATAACTTTATTTAAAATTACTGTTAGCAGTCAGTAATTCTGTCCTGGAGAGCACTATTGCCTGCTGCACTTTGGTGCTCTCCCTGGAGAGCTAGGTGTTATCCCTCACCTCAAACTCCACTAAATGCTCTGAAACCTGTAATTATACCGGCATTAAATGGTGCTTGTGCCACACTCCCTGCAGCTTGGCTTGCCCCTAATGAGGGCTCAGGAACTCGCTTACAAAGTGGTTAAACTGTCACGGGTGGAAGCTGGTAAATGTTCTGCCCAGGACACTTCTCATAGCACCTATCTGACTGCAGTGTGTAATTGGAGTCAGAAGAGGAGGAAGAACACTAAGCTGGTGTAACTGCTGTGTGGATGCTTAGCTAGGAGGCTTAGAAGCAGCTGGGGCTGTTTTGAAGCTTGCCCTTGATTTGGGTGATTTTCTCTGTCTCTGGCACAATGTCAAACCTCTGCAGGGTTTATTGCTGCTGTGTGAATAACTCCGGAGTGCTGCAGAGGAGAGAGAGCTCGGTGTGCAGGGGTTGTCTGCTCCTGGCTGGCACAAGTGGTTTTGGGAGAACTTGCAACCAAAGCCAGTCAACTCTGGCCTAGCAAAGAAACCTTGTGAAAGTGGAAAACTTTTGCTTGAGCTAGATATCCTAAACGTGTATGAAAGCAGTAAGTGGGTGGCATCCTGTTCTTAATGTGTTTTAGGAAAATAATTTTTGGGAAGGCAACACGAGTCCTCCATGGTGGGAGAGGTAATGATCAAAACTGGTCCCCACGGCGCTGCCTATGTAACTGCGCACGGAGGTGAGAGCAGGAGCGGAAAGGAGTGATCGGATGTAAGGAACAAGGGAGCGTCCTGGCCCTTGGCCAAAGCCTCTTGGGTCGAGAGAGACAGCCAGGAAGGGCTGAGCGGCAGCGAGGGTGATGTAAGGGCCGTGCTTTGGCCGGGAGGCAGGTGCGGGGCAGTGGAGGCGGCACCGACAGCCCCGGCTTCCCTTTTAAGTAGAAGGGCAGGGCTTGTGCAGCCAATCCCCCCGCAGCCCGCCTCACTCATAGGCATGTGTCATGAGACTCGCTGGCATTTCCTTTCCACTACGTACTGAAATTAGCTCAGGGGAATCACTCAGTTTTACTTCCCTTCCGTGCCGGTCGGTCTGAGCAGGGCGGCTCAGTCTCGGGCTCAGAAAGATGCTCTGCCTGTGTCTGTATGTGCCGATGCTCGGGGAGAGGCAGACGGAGTTTGAATACTTTGAGTCCAGGGGGCTGCCAGCCGAACTCAAATCCATCTTCCGACTCAGCCTCTTCATTCCTTCCCAGGAGTTCTCCACCTACCGCCAGTGGAAGCAGGTATGGCCTTGAGAGAGGAATGGAAGGGAGGGAGTGAGTGTTGGAGTGGTGGTCTCTAAGCCCTGGACTGGTCAGAGAGGGAGAAACTCGTGATGACTCTGTTGTAATAACTGAGTACAGCATGGAAATGCTTCTCCTGCCCCTTGGCAGGGATTGCTGAAGCAGCGTGGAGTTGACTCTTTTCTTTTTCATGCTTTGTTTTGAATGGGGTGAGATCTCAGTGCCTGTAAGATTGTTTAAAGCAGTTGATGTGGGTTAAATAGAAAAAAGGGGTTTTCCAAACTATGGAGTCTTCTGCTTTTATTGGTCTGTTCAGACACAGCATTTCACATCCTCTTCCTCCTCCTCACATCCTTCCGCCCGCCTCCCTTCTGACAGCGGCTCTGTAGTGTGGTGTCAGCTGAAGCTGGTGAAGGTGAGCAGGTTTGTGCTGTGAGCAGGAGAGCAGCTCCGTGCCAGTGACTCAGCCAGGGGTGGGTGGGCTGAGCTGGGGGAGGTTGTGCAAGAACCTTTCCCTTCCCTGCGGAAGGGAGATGCACTGGATCCATGGAGTGTTCCATCCCACTGTGTCACAGCCCTTGCTTTCAGCTTGCTGCTACTTTTTTTTTCATGACCAGGCTGTCCAGAGCCCAGAGAGCTGATTATTGATCAGCCAAGCTGGGGAGGCTTTTTACACCTTTGTGCAGAGACACGGACCGGGGGTGCAGCAGGCTGGGAGGTGTGTGGGGTCCCACAGGGTGCTCCAGGGCTGTGACTCTGCAGGTGACCACAGGAACTTCTGCAGCCAAAACAGCTGGTAATGCCCAGATTTCATCTTTGCTGTTCAAAGCGAAGAGCTGCAGGCAGATACTTGTTCACACCTCCAGAGAAGATGCTGGGAGCTTGGCTTTCTCACCCTCACACGTGTGCTGTGGGTTCCTGTCGGGCAGGCTCGCAGCATTTTTGGGCTGTGATTGTGGGGGAGGAAGGTGAGCAGGGCAGAGCTTTTGTTGCCTGTGGTCTCAGATCACTCGTGGTGCATCTCTGCAGTTCTCAGGGTGTGCTGAGTGAGAGGGAGCAGTTGCACAGTCACATCTCTCTTACAGTGCCTCCAAATTATTAATGCCTGTCAACTGGTTGGGGGTTGCCAGTGAGAGGGAAGCCCTGATTCAGCTGTCCAAGCCCCGTGTGCTGGCAGGAGGGGGGTGTTGGTCTATTTTTGGCCTCCAAGTTGAATGTGAGGTCGTATCTGAACTTCACAACGGTCATATGATAAATGGCAGGTTGGAAATACTGGGCATACCGTGGAGGTCAGGGCAGCTGGGACAGCACTTTCTTATTTAAGGTTCATAAAGTGATTAAGAATAATCCTCATAGCATTAGGGCTAAAGAGACAGGACTTGGTGAGTGAGAGAGAGAGTTTCAGTAGTGAATTACTAAGTATTGAAGTCATTTAAAATGACATTGAAACAAAGACTTAAGGCTTATGAAGGGGACTGGTGCTCACAGACTGAGGACATACCACAGTAGGCTTAGGTTTCCTAATACCTTTGAAGCCTAAATATTGAACAAGATATTGGTGAACAGAGGGTTAACCCAATGTTTGATCTCAGCTCAGAGCGTCTTTAACAACCCATCTGCTGTTAACATAAATGTTACAATAATTGAAACAAAACTGAATCACAGCTCATTCAGTGTTGCTCACGATGCATGTTGAAAAAGACTTAGAGGCTGTCAAAGGCAAGTGACTGAACAAGAAGGGGAACAGGAACTCCCTGAGCCACATTCTTGCAGTCTGGAGATCACCTCAGCTGTCAACATGCAGCCATGTGTCCTTAGATAGGACAGTCCATGGACTGTTGCTTCATGTTGCAGTGAGTTAATTAGTCATTTACCTTGTCCTAGATGTGTGGCACAGTTTGATCTTGATTTTAGCTTTGTCCTACTAAGAACCTATTCTTGCTCTATATGCATCTCATGGAAATTTGTGTAATTAAAGCACATAGCTTCAGGGTGCCTAAACCAGTTCACAAGGGTTTTTATCTTTGGCTGTGTTCACTAGAGCTGGACAGGCTTTTGCTGGTTGGAGTTAGTTATTGCCAGAGGGAGCTTACTTCTCTAAGGATTGTACCAGGCACAGAATTCCTCCTCCTGTTCAGGTTTTTTATTACCTCAAGTTTTGTGATTCACTTTTTATGAAAATCTGTTGCCTCACAGTTAGCTCAAGAACCTTCACAAGGACTCTGCAAGGTGTTAATCAGGAAACAGTCCTGAGATTAGACACATGACACAGGCAGAATATCCCTCATAAAAGCATGAGGCATTCCATCTGTGTAATGAACTTTGGAAAACAGTTGGAATCAGATGACTTTTCTATGCTGCTGCCTTGCTCAAATGTCTTTTGAGGAATTACAATTCTGTCAGCTGCTTTTTGGAGAAAAAGTCAAAGTTGTGGGGGAAAAGTTTTTAAAATATGGTAGAAGGGGAGATAGATCTGTCTGAATGACCAAAAGAACTGACAGTTCTTGGTTATTTTCTGAACAGAAAATTGTGAAGGCTGGCGACAAAGACCTGGATGGACAGCTGGATTTTGAGGAATTTGTTCACTATCTCCAAGACCATGAAAAGAAGCTGAGACTGGTTTTCAAGAGTTTGGATAAAAAGAATGATGGTAAACACCTTTCTCATGCTCCTGAGTGGCCTGGGGCACGTGTTAGCCTGTAGTACATGTCCCTGAGCTCACTGGCTTTGTCTCTGCAGGGCGCATCGATGCCCAGGAGATTGTCCAGTCTCTCCGGGACCTGGGAGTCAAGATCTCTGAACAGCAGGCTGAGAAAATACTGAAGAGGTGAAGATTCTGCTGGTTTTTCTGTTTTATATTGAAGGAGTTAGAAAGAAATACAGGGACATGGAACCCATCTCTTTCTACCCTATATGCACTTTCCAGAGACTTTTTCCTATTACTTTTCATTTTGATTTTTCCCTGTGAATTGACCTATAATTATAAAATCATAATGCTTTATGGAGAGTTATTGTCAGTCTCTCCCTGACATGTTGAGGGCAAGTGCTTGCACCTGAGCTGATCTGCATCCCTGTCTGCTTGTCCTGCTGCTCTCAGCTTGCTGCTTTGGAGAGGGACTGTGCAGTTGCTCTTTGGAAATGCTGAGTGCTTTATGCATGTGGCACTAACATGTTAACAACCACTTATTTGTGCTGTTTTTTTCCTCTTTTTTTCCTCTGCTACCTTCCCTCTGTCTGTTTGCCTGTGTGTCAGAATAAGGACGGGACACTTCTGGGGTCCTGTCACCTAGTAAGTATTATTTTCCCTTCAGTGTCAGTCATGTCCCTAACTTTGGTAGGAGGGGGTGCAACTACTGCTGTGGGCTGGTTAGAAGGGAGAGAGAGAGGGGAGGAAAGAGAGAGCCCACTTCTACCTCTCTGCAGTGTTTAGTGAATAGAAGATTTCCTAGCTTTGTCTTGTGTCTCTTTAGAAGTCTTTTAGTAGTTGCTTTGCAAAGCTTTTTCTGGCGTAGGCCTGGATAATCAAAGGGAAGGGGAGGAGGAATTTGTCACCCAGTGGGAGGCTGTACTTACCTGATGATCAATCTTTTCAGCATGGATAAAAACGGGACAATGACAATTGATTGGAATGAGTGGCGAGACTATCACCTGCTGCACCCCGTGGAGAACATTCCTGAAATCATCCTGTACTGGAAGCACTCCACGGTAAGGAAGAGCTCCTCTGCAACAGCTCTGGGTCTTTGCCCAGCTCTTACTCCAAGTGCTGGCCCCCAGGAGCTGCTGTCAGCAGTCTGTCTTTCTTTTCATGGTTCATAGCTGCCCTGGAAGCTCAATTGCTGCCTCTCTGCTGTAATCTTGCCACCTATCACTGTCCCAGCTGCTGGCACAGATGGTGACAGCTGCACATCCTGGGAGATGAGGGTGTTCTGAGGAGGGTGTTTTCTTGGGGTGCACCAGGAGCTCCTGCCAGTGGCCAGCCCCAGCTGGTTCAGGACCTGTTCAAACTAGAATCTGATTGCACAGCCAGCCATCCTTCCTGGAGATATTTCTGTGTGTGAATAGTGTGTAATGAGATTTAACTGGCTGTGAGCTTGGAAGGTTCTGGAGAGGTCCAGCCTTGTTGCCATGGGACTGCCTGCAGTTGGTCAGTTTGTTCCTAACTACAACCCAGGGTATTTTGATATAGACAAATGCTCAGCAATTGCCAGGTTCTTGGAGAGAAATCTTGACAGTTTCCCCTGTGATACGTCCTAGCAGTGGCAGCTCCTGTGGCCAGGCACAGCAGTTGGTGGCTGTGGATAAGCTGCTGATTTGGAATAAACATGTCCTGTACTTCAGCACTTGGTGCTGATAAAGAGCAGTAAAACTTTGACAGGATCTGATGAACCATTTCTCAACCCCTTCTACTTTTGCAGATCTTTGATGTAGGAGAGAACTTGACTGTCCCTGATGAGTTCACAGTGGAAGAGAGGCAGACAGGGATGTGGTGGAGACATCTGGTTGCAGGTGGAGGTGCAGGTGCTGTGTCCAGAACCTGCACAGCTCCCTTGGACCGCTTGAAAGTGCTCATGCAGGTATGGTGGAGCAGTTCCAGTTTGTTCAAATACCTGAGCAGATTCCTTTGATATTCAGGGATGCCTAGGAGATGATAATGCTCATCAACACAGCACAGTGCTCTGGTCAGAGTTAATCTCAATGTTCTTATATTGCTGTTCTTGAAAGCATTTTGAATTACTTGAGTGATCAAAGTAATGCAAGAAAGTTATTTGTTGACTAGAAAAGGTACAGATAATGTTTTTGTAGGTAGATGTGTCAAAACTGTCAGGTAGTAAGACAGTTTATGGAAAACTTGGGTTTTGGTGAAGCGGGTTAAAATCCTATGTTCCTCTGAGAGACCCTGAGGCCATGAGAATTGAATTGGATGTGGTGGTCAGTTGGCAGAGCTTGTACTCAATATTATCAGCATTAGGAAGAAGTTGGAAAATTTTGATTTTAGCCTGCTTTGTCACTGCACCTGCTGAGAAATTGGTGGGTAGTTGATCCTACACTAGGTATGGGAAAAAACCAGGGTAGTTGCCTATGTGACCTTTCCTCCCATTCCAGAGGGAGATATTGATTAGATTCATTAGTTAACGCTAGACTTGGCAAAAAAGAAAAGAAGCTTGCTTGCCTATTGTAGAAGTTATCTGGGAGGGATTAAAGCCTTGGCAAACCTCTGGGTAAATGAAAAAGCGCCCTTTTGTCCCGGGATTATGGCACAACGTTGCAGTGTGGTAGTTGGGGCTGGCAGTGACCCAGGCCTGTGTCCTGCCCAGGTGCACGCCTCCCGCAGCAACAACATGTGCATCGTGGGCGGCTTCACGCAGATGATCCGCGAGGGCGGCCCCCGCTCCCTGTGGCGGGGCAACGGCATCAACGTGCTCAAGATTGCCCCCGAGTCAGCCATCAAGTTCATGGCCTACGAGCAGGTGAGGCAGGGCACAGACAAGTGTGGCTGCACAGGGATGGGCTGAGAAGAGGGTGGCTGAGATAAGTGGTGGAGACTCAATGGCTGTTTTGGTTTCTGCAGATCAAGCGGTTCATTGGTACTGATCAGGAGATGCTGAGGATCCACGAGCGGCTCTTGGCTGGTTCTCTGGCTGGGGCCATTGCACAGAGCAGCATCTACCCCATGGAGGTGAGGCAGGAGGCTGAGTGCAGCCCAGGAGGGGCAGGGATGGGAAAATGTGGGTAGAACACCAGCACTGTGGTATTTAATCAGTGAGCTCTCAGAGATGATATCAAGCAGTACTGCTCACAGGACACTTGCTGTAGTCCTGATCATTGTGCTTTTCAGAGTGATTTTGTCTGTACACTGTTCTGCTGCTGATTCTCTCTTCATGCTATTTATTCTTGTCTTCTAGGTTCTGAAAACACGGATGGCTCTAAGGAAGACAGGACAGTACTCGGGCATGCTGGATTGTGCCAAAAACATCCTTGCAAAGGAAGGAATGGCTGCCTTCTACAAAGGCTACATCCCCAACATGCTGGGAATCATTCCTTATGCTGGTATTGACCTGGCAGTCTATGAGGTATGAAGCCTTTAACCTATTGTTAGGTTAAACCTAACAATTACTATATTGTGTTATTGTTAACCTATTGTAGGGCTGTAAGGGCTTTTCCCCAGGCACTAAGGCAGCAGAAGCTGAAAAATGTTTGAGAATCCCTGTGCTTCTGGCTGAACTTGCCTGGAGCTTTCTGGGCCTTTACTCTAGATCTTTTGTGAAATGTGGTACTCTTTTGCTTGCCTCTTCACTGCTGACACCAGGCTTGTTCCTTCCAGACACTAAAAAACACCTGGTTGCAACGCTACGCTGTCAACAGTGCCGACCCAGGGGTCTTTGTCCTGCTGGCCTGTGGCACCATCTCCAGTACCTGTGGACAGCTTGCCAGTTACCCCCTGGCCCTCGTGAGGACACGCATGCAGGCCCAAGGTGAGAACTTGTGGAAGAGTGGGAACTCCTGCCTTGGTTTCTGAGCAAGGCTAAAGGTTCTCTGGTGCAAACATTGCACCAGCAGCCCCAGCTGCCTACGCAGACAGCCGTGGGCTGTTTGTGATGCTGCAAGGGGACAGTGGACTTTGTGCTGCCCTCCCAACAACTGGGGCCAAGGACCCCCGGGACAGAGGATCTGTTTTGCTCAGATCAGCAGTTCTGTGCTGAGGGCACGTGCAGAGCAGTGTGAGAAAATAGTTACAATGTGGAGCACAGAATGGGTAGCTGAGAAGTTAGTGCTGTCCCCCACGAAGCATCTTTGCTCTGGGATCGTCTGGAAGCACAGGGATCAGAAGTGCTCTGGGAAACAAAAGTGTTTTCACCACGTAAGCTCCATTATTTATTGTGTCTTTCCCTGCTGCAGCTTCAGTGGAGGGTGCTCCCGAAGTGACCATGAGGGGACTGTTCAAACACATTCTGAAGACAGAGGGAGCGTTTGGGCTTTACCGGGGCCTGGCCCCCAACTTCATGAAGGTGATCCCAGCTGTCAGCATCAGCTACGTGGTCTATGAGAACTTGAAGATGACCCTGGGCGTGGACTCGCGGTGACCAGGAGATGCTGAGGACTCTGAACTCTGGAATCTTGGGGTGCCATCCCAAGACGTACAAGCCATCTCTCATTCTGTGAATGTGTCGACACTAAGCTGACTAAGCAAAGCTGTGAAATCTCAGATTGTTTGGGAGTCAGTAAGGGGGAGGGGAGGATCTGGTGTCCTTTGCCGTCTTGCTACTCAGAGCTCCACGTAAACCATCACGGGGTCCCTTTTGCTGGGCCTTTGGGAGACCAGGAGGTGAACTCCTGGGAAGATGTTAAGGCAGGAGTTGCTGAGGTCAGTTCCCAGCACTATGACAGAGTAGCAAAGATTTGGGTTACAGGTCTGCTCTCAGCGTGTTGCCTGTACAGAGCTGTTTGCCTACAGATGAGCACCTTCTGACTTGCTGAAAGAGCTTCTTTTTCCATTCAGAGAGCTGCTTTTTCCATTCAGTTGTTTAACTTCCTGCCCATTGTTTAAATTTGTACAAACCTTGTGTAGGAGCTGCTGCCACACCAGGCTTGTTATTATGTTTACAAATATTCCTTTGGGTGGGAGACATTCACGTTCTGCTTCCAAGACTTGACATGAAATGTAATTTTGACCTATACTGGTTTGGAGGGCTGGTGGGCAGTGGTTTATCCAGCCAGGCTGAAGGTTATTTAAGCCAGCCTGATGAAGAATTAGGATTATTTATTTTTTATAGGTTTAAGTGTGTCTCATAAACCCACTAACAAGATGCACTTACTAACAGAAGCAGCAGACTAGAGCCTGCATGCCTGTATCCTCTGCATGCCGGGATTGGCTTGACTTATACTCTGCAGGGGCTTGGAAAGGGGAAGGCAGGAGAGCCCTGGGCACTGCGCTGCATGGCTTTAGTGAACAAAAAGCAACTCACAGCTCCTGTGCAGCTGTGCTCCCAGCACGACAGCAGAGCCCCTGTGCAGCGTTGCATGGACCTCTGAATTGCATCCTGCCTGGTGCCAAGGAGAGCTGGTGGCCCTTTCCAAAGCCCGTGCCCACGCTGCTATCTTATCTCTTTAGACCTCTCTGTAGATTGGTGTTCAGGTTTCCATGGCTGTGGTGGAGGCCCCAAGTCAGGAATGTCTGCTGTGGGAGGAGGTGTTAGGGAGAGGGGCTGGCAGTCACTGGGAGAGGTGAGCTTTCAGTCCTGAAGACGTGCTTGCTTGTCTTTCAAAGGGTGCTTTTCATAAGGCTAAGGGAAAGAGATGGCTTTAAAATTTCTCTGTTTGCATTATGGGCTGCTTTAGTTCATAGGATCCAGCTTCTGAGGCCTGGGAGATCCTCACCCAACTTTTTCATTTTGGGTAAAATGGACCAGCGTTGCATTCCACTGTTTTACTGCTTAAAGCATATTTATTTTGTATTTATTTGAACAGAGTTATGTCAGACTATTTTTATAGATTTGTTTAAATATTGTTACTGTGCTTGTATTTCTCCTGTTTGAAAAAAGTTCTTTATTAGTTCTTTTACATCACACAGCTGAGTCATGGGGAGGGACACTAAAGTCACTGGTGTACCTTCCCTCTGGGGCTTGAGCTGCCTTTCCCACGTCTGGGGTTGTTGCTGGAGGACCTCAGCCCAGAGAAATTCTGTAGCAAGAAGCCATAGGGGAGAGCAGGAAGCAGAACCTTGGGGAGAGGGTGCACTGTGGGGCTTGCCTTAGTCTGGAATTGCCTCTGTGCACGGCTGAAAGGCTTTGGGTGGATGGCTGAAGATGGAAGTGGAAGGTCTGTGTATGTTGGATGTCACAACAGTTAATTAAGAGTTCTTGAGGGAATTTTTAGGTAAGGGGGGAGGAGAGAAATCTCAGGGACTAAAGACAATACACGTTTCCAGAGAGGTGGAAGGAAACTTGCTCTTGGACACGAGCTGCTGCAGTTGTGCTTTGAGGCTGAATCAGCAGACCCTGCTGCTGAGCCAGTGCTTATCACATGCAGGAGCACACTGTGGAGATGTGTGTGAGAAATTGGAGAAGGGTTTGCTTTTTTCTGACAGATTTTGGTGGTTCATGGAGAGTCTCCCAGGTGGGGCCTTGACTCTCAGTGTTGTCAGTAGTAGCCACGTGGGAATCTAACCAGCAATGGATAAGTGATAGGATTTTTTTCCACCCCCCTCTTCCTGAGACCTGTCATAAATTCTGCAGTGGCACCTTCCTACCAGTGTGGCCTAATGAGAATATGAATATCAGAATGCAAAAATCAATGCAAAATGACAACCATCTTTGTAGCTGTAACCACAAATTGTTATAATGCAAATCTAACTCGGATTCTTCATGTAGGGATCAGTCTGCTAATAAAGGTCTGTTAAAGAGATCCATGTGTCTCCATCTCTTTCTCTGTGGTTTGTTGGTGCTGTTCATGGCCAGACTCTTCCTGGGCTAATTCTCACCAAGGACACTGACAGTGGGAAGGATTCTCCCTGTGAGGACCTGGGAGAACAGAATTCTTAAAAGCAAAGCCAGCAAGATCAAGGCTGATGATGGTGGTGATGAGTCAGGGATGTTCAGACAGTGTTTACCTCTCTCTGAGTGGTGCTGGACTTTGCTCATCTCTGCAGTATCCATAACACTCTGTTCAGAGAAGTGAATTTCACAGAAAAACAAAACTCTGCAGTCCAATTATCCCCTTGAAAGAACCTGGGTTATAGGGTTTTCAAAATAAAGGCTTTGTACAATTTTTTTTTACAATAACAACCCAGCCAGGAGCTACCCTTGAAGGTCATTCAGGAGCCAGAGCTGGTAGTGCAAGTGGCCTCTGATTTAGTTAACAAAACTTGCTGTGGGGGCCAGACAGGCTTTGTTGGTTCTTTATGTCTCCAGCTACAATTCAAGGCTTTTATTCAGCTATAAATCTGCTCATAAAGTCTGGGTTTTTGTAATCTGAGCCACAGCTCCCCAGTGGTGTCAGCTGAGACGGGCTCGAGGCTGCTGCCAGCATCCCCTCAGCTCCCCTGCCCTGGAGGGGAGGGAGTTGTTTTTCACATCACAAGCTGATAAAGAGGTGTCTGAAGCAAGGCCTGGCTGGGTACCTGGGCCTTGAGACCTGGAGGGAGTGGGCTGAACTTATTTCTTATCCTGGAAAAGGAATCTCAGGGGAGACCTTGTTCTCTTCAACTCCTTGACAGGTGGAGCTGGGCTCTGCTACCGATGGATGACAGTGACAGGACAAGAGGGAACGGCCTCAGGCTGAACTATGGGAGGCTCAGGCTGGACATCAGGAGGAATTTCGTCCCTGAAAGGGTTGTCAAGCATTGGAAGGGGCTGCCCAGGGTGGTTTGGAGTCCCTATTTCTGAAGGTGTCCAGGGAAGGCCTGGACGTGGCGCTCTGGGCTCTGGTGGGGATTGGCACAGGTTGGACTCGACCTTGGAGGTCTTTCCAACCTTAATAGTTCTGTGATATTGTAGAATTCATTTTTGTTGGAGGAGTCAGTCCAAAAGCTCAGCACTGAAATTGTGCCTGGAAAAGGCAGCTGGACAGACATGGCACCCTGGAGCTGCAGAGGGACTCACGGGGCTCACTACTGCCTTCCCTCTGGCTTTTCTCATTTTCTTCCTTTTTAAGGAAGAGAGATATTTCCAGTGCTTAATTACTAGGTTAGAGCTGAGACTGAATTACTCTCCAGACACGAAGCAGCCTCTTGTTTAACTCGCCCACTTTCACAATGGCAGTGACAGTGCTGTCCTCCCTCTGGGGGTGGGACCAGGGATGTGTGAGGTGCCTGACGAGTGCAGGGCCGTGCTGGAGGCACAGAGAGCAGTGTCACTCTTGGCACTTCTCACCTCCAGGGTGCTGAGCCTGCTGGGAAATGAGAAAACATGACCTTTTCCCTGGAAAAGTAAAAATCCAGGCTGGGTTGGGTTAGCACCCCCTCCCTCTGGCAGGAGGATTTGTCAGTGTCAGACACTGCAAACCACGCTGTGGATGGACATTACCAGGGCCTGATCTAAAGGCTTTGGGCAGGAACATCTGTCCCAGCTGGGCTACCTGGCAGCCAAGCTGCTGCCAAGAGAATTGGGTGGTTTCTTTTAGCTAAGCCCCCTCTTCCCCAGGCTGTACAGTTAAAGATAAGTTTCCAGCCTTCTGTATATCCCAGTTACTCCTCAAATGCTTGGCTCATTTAAAATAGTTCCTGATTGCCCTCTCCTGGCTGGCCTCTCTTACTGCTGCATTGCAGCGCTGCTTTTTGGCAGAGCTCTTTCCAAGCTCGCTGGGAAGCTCCAGGTTGGCTCTTCCCAACTCCTCCTGGCTGAGTGACACACAGCAGGGGAATTGGGTGTTCACTTTCTTTTTGTAAGCCCCACTTCTGACCTCTACAGGACCCTCTGCTCTCCAACAGTTTGACAACAAAATGCAGCAAATTTGAAGAGCATTTATTGCCATGGTGGGGTCAGTTCCCTGTGCTCCCAGGCCAGGGAGTACCTGGAGCAGGTGATGCTGTGACTGCAGCCTCGGGCTCCTCATGTGGGCTGCTGTCTTCTTCAACCTTCCTTTGACACACCTCCTATCAAAACAACAAAAACAGGGTAACTGAGTCTGCCAAGGCACCAGCAAGAGAGAATTTAGTGAAGAAAGAAGTATTTTCCTTTCCCCTTTTAGCTGATTTTAAGTCTAAGAGGGGCTAAGGAAGCTCTGGGCTTCCCTATCCTGCCCCAGGCACAGACACTGAGCTCCTCAGGCCTGTGCTGGAAAGAGGAAACCAAGTTTCTGGGGCAAAGCTGGCTATGTGTGCTCTGAAGGAAAGGGGGAACACAAACTTTGGGGAAATAAGTAAAAATGTTGTACTGCCCAGGCACTCAGCATGAGCGAAGTTCCATTAATGCCTGAGGTTGGTACAGGGGGTTGTGTCTGCTCTGGTGCTCTGTTCACATCCATCTCCAGCCCAATGACAAAGGTCCCCAAAACCTTTTCTGGGTTTGTTTAATTGGTTTTTTACTCCTCAGGTGCTGTGGCCAGACACAAACCCCTTTTCTGCCAGCCCCAATTGCACCTTGTAAGGACAGGCAATAGTGATTTATTCCCTTCATTTTGCCCAAATTTAAATGTGATCCAGACACTGCAGCCCCCAGTCCACGGCTGCCTGCAGTTAATGGGGATGAGCTGGGCTCTGCCTCCCAGGTACTGCTCATTTCCTAAATGGGAGAGGAGACCTGACCCTGCCCCAGCCCCACCCCGAGGGTTTCACCCTCTGCCTTTGTCCCCAGTGCCCCTGAACCTGCAGGGCACCATTTTAAACGAAGACTCTGGAGGCTGGATAAGTGTTGGGGACAATGTTGGATCCAGCCTGGTGGCTTGGTGTGGGATTCTGGGCACCTCTGAAAACTCAGAGCCTCCTGGTGTGGATGAGCAGATGGCCAGGACAGAGCAGCAAAAGGTAGGAGGTTTTTCACCTTTACTTTGCAAAAGGGAGCCCCTGTCAAACTGATTCGTGGACTGGGTCATTTGCAGGATGAAATGTCTTAAATCAGGTGGCAGAGGTAAGGGCTGGGTCTGGTTAATGTTTTGATGGAAAACCTAAAGGAAGAAAATCTCTGTGGCCTCCTGCCCCTTGCTGCAGCTCCTGGGGGCAGCTGGTCCCTGCTGGGGGGCAAAATGAGGGGTTTCGAGGCACAATCAGGAATTTGAGGGCAAAAATCTCATGCTTCAGGTATTTCCCCCAGACAGGGGTAGGCAGGCTGCTACCAGGTTTCCCAGTGGAGATGCTCAGGTGCAGCTATTTGCTTTAGGGGTGCAATTTTAAACCTCTTTTAAAGCAAGCCTGTGGTTATTTAATCCCCTCAATCATTTCCACCACCTTGAAAACGTCTCTGCAAGCCGCCAGTTTGGCAGCTGGAGGTGCAGCCTGAGGTTTTGCAGCCCTGCCTGGAGTGGGGCTGTGGTTGCTCAGCTGCCCTGGCCCCAGGAGTGCCCAGTACCGTTTTCCATGGTGCATACACGATCTGCTCTGCCCTCAGCCCCAGGCACTGGGCGTGGGCCTCAAATTCCTCCCGCTCAGCTCTGCTCAGGCTCAGGTTCCGGGCTGGAAAAGAAGGATTTGCCAGGTGTTAAATAAGCCTCAGCACAGCCCTTTGTGCCACGTCTGTGCCTGTGCTGCCTCCCCTCCCCACCCCTGCTGGCTGTGGATGTGCTCTGTGGGGGTCTCTCACCTGAACAAAACCAACTTTGGGCATCTCTTGTTTGAGCCCTCTCCCAAACCACTCTGGTCCTGCCTGCTTAAAGGGCTGGCAGG
Source organism: Climacteris rufus (assembly GCA_013398175.1). NCBI lineage: Eukaryota > Metazoa > Chordata > Aves > Passeriformes > Climacteridae > Climacteris > Climacteris rufus. The sequence continues at coordinate 177,377 of VZRZ01000604.1, forward strand.
ATGGGCTGATACTCCTGGGGTGTTAGATGGACAAAGGCTGAGTATGGAGGCAGTTTTCTATGTGTCTGCAAAATCTCTTAAGCAGCTGCTTTGCAGCCTGGCAGGGTGATGGGGAACCTTATCAGGGTCAAAACTGCTGCTTTATGGGGTAGATCTGATCAGCTTTGGTACTGCAAAGCCACGTGCTCTGCTCTGGGAGCCAAGTACTGAAACATCATGGTTGGCTTGAAAATATTGAGATTTTACAGTGATATTGATGCTGAATCATATTTGCTTCCTGTTCTTTGAATATTTATGGCGTAAGCAGGTTTGGTCTTTAACTTGCTCTTTCTGCTCTGCCAAGAGATGTGGGGTTTAATGGGGTTTGCAAATCCCATGACCCCTGAAGCACTGGCATCAGAAAAGTCACTGACTGTTGGTGAAACCAAGTTGCTGTGTGGTTTTAGCTGATAATTTTGTGTGTGTGTTTGGGTGCCCCGTGATAACTTTAAATGACTTTAGGATGGAGTTCCATACCATAGAGATACTGCCCCAAATACGTCCTTTCCCTCTGCATTTGGTACTGGACGAGTAAAAGGTCTTCAGAGCTGAGGTTCATCAGCATCCCCTCAATTTGCTGAGTCTTGGCTTGGGGAGAACAGACACAATATTCAGATTTTCAGTGCTGCAGCAGTGGGGTGTGTTGAGACTGAGGGTATGAAGGGTCTGCCTGACCTTGCAGCTCAGGGATCTGTATAAGCAGGGAGAAAGTGTCCCCTGCTCACAGCAATGCTCTTGTGGCTGGGTCAGTGCAAACTGTATTCCAGGGGGCTGCAATTCCCACCCCAAATGGCTCATCCCACTTCCTCAGCAAGGAGGAAGCAACTCGGAACGAGAGGCTTCATTAATTCGCTGAAACCTGCCCTGAGTGTTCTCTCCTTTGCCCCCAGGGATTGTGAAATAACTTCACAAACAGGGTGGTGTTCTCCTGCCGGGATGGGAGCAGGTTTGCTCCTTGCTCCTGGCACAGCATTGCTCTGTGGGTTTGGTGTGGCTGCGATCCCTGGGGTGCCCTCAGCCTTGGGGAGCTGCTTGGAGCCCACTGAGGCTTCAAACAGGCTAAACAACCCAGGAATAAAACGAATCAGATGGACGGGGCTCTTTGTGTGTCTCAATCCATGTGAAAACACCGGTGATAACCCCACCCGTGCTGCTCACCCTGCTTCACCAGCGAGGCGTTACCGGCAATGACTTCCAAGTAGGTGAGGTTGTTGGTGAAACATTGGTTCCCCCTGGAGAGAGAGAGGGGAACGAGGCGATGCCACGGGCTGGAAAGGACCAGCAAAGCCCCAGCCCTGGTGCTGACCCCGCTCCGGGCACCTCCTCCGCAGGGTTCATTGCTCTCCCTGTTCAAACGAAGGCGTCTCTCCCGTGCATTTCCTGACCTCCAGTGGCAGGAACCTCGTGGTTCTCAGCCTTGTCGTTGTCCCCCTTTGGTGGTGAGATGTTTTCCACCCTGAAATAACTGAAACCTCAAAGAACTGCCTGCGTTGGCCCGGGAAAATTCATGCCCTGAAAGCCTGACCCTGTGGGGGAACCAGCTTTTGGTGCCTGGCAGAGTCAGCAGCCGTAGCACAGGGACCTCTGGAAAGGTCTCCTCCCCTGGAGAGGTCTCCTCCTTGTTTATATGCTCCATGCCTGCAGGGCTTGGTGCCTGTGAGACCTCCGTGCCCTGCAAAACCTGCCTGACCCTGGGCTCTGCTGAAATAAACAAGCAAATAGAGGGGAATGAGGGAGAGAGGATGCTCAGAGCAGCCAGGAGAGACTCCTTTTGGAGAAAACAATGTGGAGCAGTCTCGTCTCTCCTGCTGGAAGGTTTTGGGGCTGGGCTGAGAGCCCGGGGGCTGCACCTTACACGGCCACGTAGTGGGAGATGCGCAGCTCCTGCCCGCGGGCGCCGGGCTCCAGGCGCAGGAACGCGTGGTCGATGAGCAGCATCTCCAGGCGGTGCGGGGGGAACTGGGCAGCCCCGGCCACGTACAGCCAGGTCCCCGGCAGCTGCGGGCACACGGGGGACACGCTGTCAGGGCCCCGCAGCCCCGAGGTTTCCGCCCTCCCCGCGGCAAAATTCACGTTGCTGCCAGGTCTCCCTCTTGCAGTAAGGTGAAAGCTTTGCGGATAAACTTGGGGGGAAATAGTTGGGTGTGGGGTTTGGGAAGGGCGCTGGGTGCCCTGGGTGCTGCGGCAGGGTCAGCACAGCCCGGCGCTGTCGCGGGGGATTTGCACCCAAAATACCCGGCCGCCCGCCCGCTTTAGGGTCACTGTGAAGCTTGCCGGGGGACCCTGAGAAACTGAGAAATTCGGGGTGTTTTGGACAGCAAACATTTCCCGTTTGTTGCAGGGGTTCCGCTGGGAGCACCCTGGCGGATGTGCCGTCCCCGAGGGGGGACGAGGCGGGATTTTGCCCTTTGCCGGGGCAGCGAGGCTCGGCAGAGCCCCCCCAGCTCCTGGCAGGCGGGGGCAGCCCCCGGGTGGGCTCGGTCCTACCTTGGAGGCCGTGCTGCTGTCCGGGCGCTGCGCAGAGCAGGGGGCGGCGGCCGCGGGGCTCGGGCTGAGGGTCCCCGGGGGGCTGAGGGTCCCCAGGAGGCTGAGGGTGACCAGGAGCCCGGTCCTGCCCATGGCTGTCCCTGCACACACTGAGCTGCTGCCTCCTCTGACCCTGCCGGGAGGGGACAGGACGTGTCCTGAGGTGCCAGCTCTGCACCGCTGATGCAACCCGTGCCTTTCAGGGCCAATGCCTGGCGAGGAGCCCCACGCCCGGGGCTTGCCCCAGCCTGGGCTGCAGCCACATTCGCAGGCGTTGGTAGGAAGGGGCTGTTGGTGATGTAGTTCCCGGATTTAAAACCTGAATCTGCCCCAAATTTGCCTGTTTTTCCCTGTGAGCAGCTGCTGCAGTCGCTCTGCTAACGAGGTGCTGTGCAGCCCCCCACCCAATATCAGCAAAGCCTGGGAGGGCTTCAAAGAGAAGGGAAGGTGCTTTGGCCATCCTTGCCAAAAATTTGCCTTAAAAATGGTGCTGATGGGCCTAAGAAGGTCACCCCCATCCTGTTGGACACATCCCCTGCAGCAGCTCCCTGAGCCCCCCCTCTCCTGCTGCTGTCCCTTTGCAATCAGACCTTTTTTTCCCATTCTCTGGCATTATTTTTCTTTGCCTCTTCCTCTCTGGCAGCAAAGCCTCCCTGAATCCTTTGGTCTGGCCCTGGGTGACTTTTTTTCCCATCCTCTCCCCTTTCCCCTCCTCAAAGACACTCAGGGAAGTTGCAGTGTCACCTCTTGTCACCCCACCCTGCTGTGACCCCTGCACAAGCCCCTGCTGTAGACAGACCCTCATGGGATTTGGCTTGAAAATTGAGGGTGGGATGTTCAGGTGCTGAAAGAGTCATGGTGGGGGAGACTCGAGGGGGTTGGCAGGGTTGTGTGTCACCCTGTGGAGTCAGGGCTGGTGGGTGGCAGCTCATGTCCAGATATCCCAAGGCTGGGAGGGTCCCCTGCCACCACGGAGCTGGTGTGAGAGATGAGCATCTCCGTGCCCACTGCCATGCTTGGCCCTGGGTGGGTTTTGTCCGGAGTTTTTCACACCTCTGGACAGGTTTGGAGGTGGGGCACCATTGGCAGGGCAGGCAGGAGGAGGTCCTGCACGTGGTCCCTGAGAGGATTGAGCAGGAGCAGCCAGTGGTTGTTTCACAGGAGTTTATTACAACAGGAAAACCGAACTTTTAATCCAGGAGGAAAAAACAAAAGCAGGATAGGAGTCCTGAGGCTGTGCTGAGCCAGCTGAGGCTGGGGGAGGATGAGGATGGAGCAGCTGACCTGGTCCATGGGGTTACCCCAGCTGTGGATCAGCGTTGCCTGTTTTCTCCCCGGGCAGGGGACAGGCATCCTATGGGAGAGGGGAGAGCAGCTGTTGGTGCTCCCTCACCCCAAACCCACCAGGAATGGCTGGGGGAGGATGCTTGAGGAGCAGTGGGGATGCACAGCAGGGAAACTGCAGGTGAGGAACCAAACTCACATCCACCCCAGACCCCCATCCCAGCTGGAGACAGAGCCTGGCCTGAGTCCTGTCCACCCCGGGGAAGGGTTTGTACCTTTTCAGATGTGTGGAACACGTCCTCCTCAGTGAAGCCCAGGCAGTGCAGGTGGGATTTGAATTCATCTATCTGCTCCTTGCTCACATTGGGTGTCCGTGCTGTCAGAGATAGGGAGAAGGGGGAAAAAGGGGAGTTTCAGGGGTGCTTTCCTCCTGGGTCATCCCCATAGTGCAGGTGGGGAGCTTACAGCCTGTCCACATCTTTCCCCTCGCTGTATCAGGGGAAAAGGGGCTTTTTGCCCTACTTGAGAGGACTGGGGATGTCCTTGCCACTTGATTTGCCCCTGGAGAAGCATCTGCTCACCTGAGAGGCTCAGACTGGGGAAATCGATGTTGATGTGGTTCAGGATTAGCAGGTCCTCGTCACTTTGGATCAGTCTGGCCATGGAAACCACCTGGTTATTATCAACTGGAAGGCATGGACAGAGTGAGATCTCCCCTGCTGGGGCTCATGTGGGCAGAGCTGGCTGCTCAGCCCCTTTTATCCTTGAGCCTCATCCCACTGGGGACCAGTCTGGTCCCACAGCACTGCCATACCCATGGTGTGGGGTGGGAGAAATTGTTTCCTCCCCGTCCAGGCATGATTTTAGGTGTAGAAGGGCTCAGGGTGCCAAGTACTTGGGGGCAGAAGCAGGGGGTGTGGCAGAGTCATCCCATCCCAGGGCTTTACCGTGTGTCAGGGTGGAGTTCTGCCAAAGGACATGGATCTTGCTGGAATTCCTCACCACACATGTCCCATTCCTGCAGGGCAGAGAGGTCAGAGGGAGCAAATACCCCCAAGATTGCCCCAACCAAACCCGAGGGATTTGGAACTTGAGCAGGACTGCAGAGCTTAAATAAATGTGGCATAGCTGCTCTCCATCCCCAAGTCTGTTGGGTGTCTCAGTCCAGAGGAGGACACCAGAGGGTAGAAATGCCCCTGGGGATGGGGGAGCCAGGTGAGGGGATGAATCCCTGTCCTTACAGTCTCATGATTTCAGTGACGTTGAGCTCATCCTCATGACTGCCGGGAGAGAAGGAAAAAGTTGCAAAGGTCAATGGTCTCATCTCCTCCAGGTGCGGGGGGTACCTGGAGGCACCGACGATGTAGAACCACTGTCCCAGGAGCTGCAGAGGGAGCAGGGTGGGGCAGGTTGGAGGGGCTGTGCCAGCTTCACCCACAGGCACCCCCTGAGTGAAAGCAAATGCTCTGTCCTGTGTCCTGCTGTCCCACAGCCGGGAGCACCCCCTGGGCTGGGTGAGGGTCTCTGTGTTTTGTCCCCTCCCTGCTGAGGCTCTGCTCCAGCCCCCAGGATGGCCAGTTCTTTCTGCAGTGGAGTCCCTCCTGCTCCGTGCCAGGCTCTCTTCGCTTTCCTCCCATTAAAACTCCCGAGGGAATAAATACTGTTTATGCAGTGAAGGGTTTGTGGATGGAGACATGACCTGAGTCACCATCACTTGAAGGACTTAAAATAGAGTGGCCAGCACTGGGATGGCGTTGCCCAGCCTGGTTTGCGTGGAGACATGGCAGAAGGAGCCTCCCAGAATGCCTGCTCATGGGATTAGGGGAGCAGAGCTGCAAGGCTTCACCCCTTCCCTGTGCTCCTGTGCAGCACTCTGGATTTTTTCTTAGGAAAACCAGCATGGATGGCCAGTGAGATAAACACTGAGCTACTAATGGGTCCATAACCTCTTTCTGGATCTTTAGGGAATAGGGATGCTGACAGGAAAGGAGGGGTTGGTGCCTGGGATGAGGGCAGGGCTTACCCGAGGGATGGTGGCGTTGTCGAAGGTGACGGGGACGAGCGGCGCGCAGCTGGGGGGCTCGGTGGCCAGGGCCAGTGGCAACCCCAGCAGGAGGGTGAGGGTGGCCAGCATCTCTTGGCTGTCCAGGAGGATGTTCCTGCTCTGCCAGGCTGTTGCTCAGCTCCATCCCTTATATAGGGCCACCAGCAACGCTGGACATCCCCAGCACCAACGTGCCCGTTCTGCTGTTTGCTCAGGCATGAGGCAACAGCAGGTGGAGGAAATTCAACTTGCAAAATCTTGGATTTCTCCAGCCGAAAAAGAGGAAAAAAACCAACCCAACCCCACCAAGCTAACACTTCACCAGTGCAGGCTTTTGTTCTCAGAAACTGCAGTTAATTTTGCAGGTGCCTGGCGAGGTGCTTGGCTGGTCCAGGTGTGTTTGGAGATCTCAGGGACACTGAGGGCACCAGGACAGGGCAAATAAACCCTCCTGGAGATGGCTGAGTGATCACCCCAAGGGCTTTGATCCACACTGGCCTTGCTTCTTGCTGGGGCCTGGGGCTGGCACGGGGGTCGTGTGTGCTCCTGGCGGTTTCATGGGGGATTCTATAGGGGATTGCATGGGGAAGGGGCTTTGGGTATGAGGCAGGGGGCCCATCAGTGTGCAGTGGGCTCAGGCTTTTAAAAAGAATACATAAATTACAATTGTTTAAATGCAGAACCTCCCCATTCAACAGTGCCTTACAGCTCCTCTATTAATGGCTTCATAATTAAGTGCGATGGTTGATTAATTAAAGGCGTTTGCTTTCCCTGTGGCCTCAGCAGCTGGTTCAGGACCCGTGGCTCACAGGAGGGACAGGCAGCCCCAGGCAGCCGGGTTTTGGTGCCAAGGCTGAGCTGGTGCCATCCCCCAGCAGTGCTGGGAAGGGGCAGAGCCCCGGCTGAGCAAACACGGCCCGGCCTCTTCCCGCTGCCCCTGGCGCAACCGGCACGGCCAGGGCGGCACAGCGGGGCTTTTTGTTCTCCCTGCTCCCCCCTACACCTTCCCTTTGCCTCCCCTTTTTTCTCCCTTAGTTTTCCCCCTCCATTTCCCCCTTATTTTTATTTTTATTTTCTTTCTTTCCCTCTTGCTTCCCAGCACTGTGGCAGGATGGGGACATGAATAAGTCACAGCAGGTGGCAGCTTTTGGGATCCCAACCTTGTCATGCATTTGGCATCGTGCTGGGGACCAGGGGGGTCACACAGGGACCAGCAGCAGAGGAAGGTTTGGGGTGTGGGTTTGTCTCCCAGGATCACTTGGGGGAACCCCTGGGAAACAGGAGATTTCTGCACCTCTTGCCCACTTAGTTTCCTATGAAGAAGCAAAAGAGAAAACAAAACAAACCATTCCAGTCATGTTTCATTGCCTCAGTTTTAAATATTTATTTAAAGTCCAGAAAAAAAAAAAAAGAAAAAGAAAAGGAAAAAAAAAAGCTTTAATGAGAACAAATGGTAACTGCAGCCTTGAGAAAACATAAATCCAATGGCATGGGATGAGAGATGGAGAGACCTGGAGTGTGGGGGTGTGCAGGGAGGCAGCAAGTGATGGGTGATGGTGAATTTGGCCTGGGGGTGAGGTATTTCTGGCAGGGGCTGCGTGGAGGGCGAGGTATTTGGGACAGATCCTGTTAACCTTTTCCCATGGTGGTTGGGAACCAACCAGAGGGCAGTAGTGACAAGAGAAAAAAAAAAAAAAGAGAATACACAAAGAGAGACTCACAGATAATTTTTTTTTCCTCAAAAAAATAAAATCCATAGTCCATATGAGACATGAAAACTCCTAACAGGCACTGAAGAGTTTCTGATACAGTACAGCTCTGATTACATCAATATTATTCCTTATATAGAATTAAAGATTACCATAATTATCCTCTTTAAAAAAAAAAATCCTCCAAATTTACATATAGAGACTAAATTTCTACAAAACTTAACAAAACAAAACCCTTCCAAGCTTGGCTGGGTTCTGAAACAAGGTACCATCATGTCAGTCTCGACAGAGGGGCCGAGGGAAGGGTTGCAGAGCTGGGTTCAGACGTGAGCTTAGCCCAGGGAGTCGTGGGGGCAGCTCAGTACAGCCCAACTCAGTACAGGACAGCTGACTCCAAAATAGCTCTCTGAGGCTCAACACTTCCAGAGGAGCTGTGTCCCTCACTCCCCTCCCCAAACAGTGAAGTGCTGATGAACAACAGAAAAATAAAATAGCAAATTTGCTGGTAAATTATCCCGTAAGTGATGCTGGCCGTGGTGTGAGCTGTGTGATTGACACCCATGGCCACTGAAGGATCCCTTTTAAAGTGGCTGTTTCTCTGATTTAGCTGTAGAACATAATCTCCTCTCTGCCCAGAGAGATGATCCTATGGGGCTTTTTTTTTTGGGTCTGTGGCAAGACACTGTAGCACCTTCACAACCTTAAATAGTTTAAAGTCATATATATAAAATAACACACTTTTTAAAGAGCACCAGAGATTTCACAGTGAGAGGTAGAAACAAATCAGACAAGCCCATTCCCTCTCTCTATTTTAGCACCAGTCTCTTCCCCTCTCCTCTTTCCATTCCCCGTTCTTGGCCTGGGGTCTCTCCCCTCCTCCAACACCACACGTGAGAGGGGGGTTGTTGATTAAACTCATGGAAGGAGGAACTTAGCTTTTTTTTTTTTTTTTACCTTTTTCTTTTTGCTTTAAATAATATAATATATATATTTCGTTTCTTCTAATATTGCACATCAAAATGCTTCCTTTACACAGAGCAGCCAGATTCAACTTGCAGCTCCGCCTGGGAGACCTGATGCAGCACGTGGCTGTCCGGAAGGCGACAAGCTCTGAGAGGGAAGCTCTATTTTTTTAATTATTTTTCAATGGGAAGAACATTTGGTAACTCAGGAACCAGACAAAATGGGTGGGGAGGGGTGGGGGAAACAACAACAACAACAAAAACCCCACACGCTGCACGTCGCTTGAGGTTTCTCTCAATGTTTTCTTTGGTCATGGCAAAAGCTTTGAGTGTGGAACCGCCACATCCAGTCCCTGATCCCTTTGCACTGCTCACGTCCCTGCTGACGCCCGCTTCCCCCACGTCCTCCTTCTTCCTCCTTTCAACACTGGGCTCAGTAGGTCACGGCTTCTGGGACACCCCGAGCCAGAGGCTGGAGCAAGAGTTGACCCAAGAGGTCCAGCCCAGCTGTCCTTGCTGCAGAGAGGTGGGGGAGCCCCTGGAAGGACAGGCCAGCCGTGGGGTCGGGGCCCGGGTTCCATAGCTTGGTTCAAAGGAAGCAGACGGGGCCGACCTCGAGGTGATATTGCTTTCCTGGCTCGGAGGGGGGGAGGTTGTAGATGTTGACAATTGGCAGCTGCTGAGGGTCCTGTGTCCGAAACGAAAAGAGGGTCCGGTGCCAGCGTCCGTCCTGGATCTGTGCAGGGAGGGGGGACAGAGGAGAAGCTGGTGAACCATGGGGTGAATCCTGCTGGAAGGGGATGTGTTGCATGAGGTGTAAGCTTGAAAGGCCCTGAGTGAGACAAGGGAGTGTCCTTTGGGCTGAGCCAGTGTGGGGTGGGGTTCAGAGAGCATTTAGGTGAACCTTTTATGAGGTTGATGAAACCAAGCTTGAATGGTGTCACCAACACAAGCTCCTAACAATGTGAGCCCAAATGCAGCCCTGTGGCTCCTGCCTCTGTGTGGCACCACTTGGTGTGGCCATTCCCCCCTTCTGCCATTTCACTGCTGTCACACATCACATTACTTCAGATTTTATCTTTCCTTTCAATGTGAAGGCCAACTGCTTCACAGGAGCTTCTACAGCATCGTGGATGGGAAAATTAGTGGTGAACTGGTAAACTTGACCCTTCTGCCCTTTTTTTTGTAGGATGAGCAGCACAGGTGTAACTTGAGCCTTGTTGTGTGCCCAGCCTGGCATTTCTCTCCACCTCTTCCCTCTTTCCCAGCAACGTACCTTGCAATCATCAGCTGCCACTTCTGGCCTGAGCTGCCCACCTGCCTCGAACATCTGCCCGTTCCAGGCCCTGAAGCGCAGGGCTTTGTCCGAGGGCTTCTCGGAGGAGCCCTCCCGCCACACAGAGGTGTTCAGGCAGTGGATGGTGATGTGCTGCACCACCTCCGAGCTCAGCAGGCGCAGGAAGTTCATCTGCACTCTCCCGATGTCAAAGTCCAGCTGTGGAGGTGGCAGAGAGGTTATGGGGGGACCCTGCAGAGGGGCTGGGGGGAGCAGGGTTAGCGCGAGGCCGGACAGCAAAGGGGGACCCTGTCCTCTGCTTCAGTCTGCACTGGTGTCCAGAGCTGCATCTGCTGTGAGTATGGGCATAAGGGCCAGATGCCAAGTCATTCTGGACACTTTTCATAGGGACACAGCAGGTCCTTTGCAGGACAAACTGGAAGGTCCTTAAATAGGTGGAAAATAATGTAAAATTTGAATTCAATCCAATTTGCAAAGCATGTTCTGGTTCATTGCAAATGAGCCCAGATATTGTTATTTGTATTTTTAGTACAGGTGCTTCCTCAAGAAAGGTCCTGTAGCAGTAACTTCACTGGAAACTTGTGTATTTAGGCTGACCTCCCTTTTTCAGGTGACAGAAAACAAAAAGTGAGAGTGACCTGCACATCAGTTAATTCAATAAAGGATTTGGGAGCAGCAAAATTCCTGATCATGTTAAGCTTGTGGGTTCATTAAACATCTCTGGAACGCACAGCTTTGTCTTGACAAGAGTCAATAACTGTCTTAGGTGTGTTTTTTAGCTCATGAGAGCAGTTCTGAGTGTCACAGCTGCACCAATGCTGCCTCGAGGGGAAACCCCTGTGCTGTGTCATCGTGGTCACCGGCTGGTGCCCGGGGAAAACACACCCTGCGTAAATATTTGGCAATAGCAGTGTGGGAAATGCTGCTCTGGGGCTGAGCTGTGCCTACCTTGGAGACAGTGATGGGGCTGAGACACGTCTGGCCACCGTTGGTGAAGTTGCAGATGACCTGTATGGTGTCTGAGGAACAGCCCAGGTTTGGGTCAATCCAGTAGGTACCTGAGGAAAGGGAGGAGTCAGGGATTAACAAGGACAATTAACCTTTCCTGTGAATGAGGAAATGAGAGTTTTGGTTTCTCCATGACTGGGCAGGAGACTGTGAAACAGCCCTGTGGAGGATGCAGCCTTTGCACACTCGGGGCTTCCTACCGTCGTTCATCTTCTGTTCACAGTTCATGAGGTCCCGGCAGATGCGTGCAGGGTTTTCCTTGGTTCCCAGGGGTCTTTTGATGCTCTGAATGAGGTTGCTGAGGTAGTGTAGAGTCTTAAAGATCTCCCCTCCATGGTCCAGCATGAGAAGGTCTGGATGTTGGTAACCCTGGAGATAAAAGGAGGCAAAGTCAGGGGTACCTTGGGAGCAGCAGGTGCTGAAAGCACAAGGGTTTCAGCAGTTGAAGCTTCTCAAATCAGTGACACAACAGACATATCCTTTAACTGGATTTTTGCATCCATAAACTCCAAATATTCCACAAGAACATGGACAAATCAGGGCTTTGTATAAACTTTCAGCACACAGAAAGCACTGCTGAGACCATTCCCAGGCTCCAGCTCAAGCAAAGACCAGGGAGTTCAACAATTCCCTCGTACCTCTGTCTTGAGCGCGGTGTTGGAGTCAATCAGTGTCTGGAAAGCTGCCCCAAAGCCATCTTGTTGCTGGTGTGGGGTGAAAAAGATGGTAAATGAGATTGTCAGAAGCGGAATATGCCCTGATGCAAGAAAACACTTCTCAATGTAAGGCTGCAATTCAAGCACTGCTCTGCTAACACAGCATCTCCTGCTGGGCCTGTGCTCAGGATCCCAGCAGCACCGTGGCTCTGCAGGACTTGCAGTCATTGTTAACAAACATGCAGAAAATGGCAACTTACAAATGAGGTTGGAACTCCTGGAGGTCCCTGGAAATCAAAGGATAAAAGAGGCATCAGCCAGAAAGCTGGTCAGTCACTACTGCACACATATTCAACCATGGCCTTTGGAAATCCTTGTTCCCCTGGAGCCCCTCAATGCAGAAAAGTAAGAGAGACAACAATGCTGTCTCTATAAAACACTTGGGGAGGGTTTGGACTAAAGCACCAGAAACACTGGCCCATTCACACACATGGTTTTGCATGCGAGGAACAGGGCTAAGCCATAATTTCCAGAGAGGGAACAGTCCCTCTGGAGAGTATCATGGCAATCATTTTAGCTCATTTCAATAATGTCTTTGAACTCCTGCCACACATACGTACCGGAGGGCCAGGGTGTCCTCGTGGGCCTGGAGGACCCTAAAGACAGAGTGGCATCAGTTAGTGAAACATCTCCAGTTTGTATTCCCATTTCTCATGGTTTGCACCACCAGGAATCTGTTCTCAGCTGGGTTTCTGACACCTCACAGCAATTTGTCCCTCAAAGCTTTCAGAAGACAGGAGGTGGCCCCATTTTGTCCATCTCCCAGCTCTGGGCACATCTGTCTACAGCTGGTCTATTCCTACTGCATCCCTTGTTCCCAGCCCTTTCAGCTCCTGAACTGTCACTAATGTCACATCTCCAGGTACTCATCACATTCTGTGTGCAATTACCCACCCTGCAGCTTTACACTTGCTAAAAGCAACTGTTTTACTTAAATACAAGATACAAGTCACAAAAAGGGATGTCAGATACTCACCCTCGGACCTTGCAGACCCTGCAGGAGAAAAAAAAAGACAGAAGGTGTCAGAAAATGCTCATTACTAACCCCAAATCTCCCTGTACACCCATGTGCTGTTCCCAAGGTGTTTGTGCAAGGGCTGGCTGCTGTACTGGAGGGACAGGGGCTCTGCCAACAGCAGAGAGGTTGCAAAGGATGATGGTGGCTCTGGGGTGCAGGTCCCTGCCAGCACAATGTCCTCTGCTGTGCCCACAGAGGTGGGCAATATGAGTAAGAAGAACCAGAGGCATCACCTTGGCTTGTTAGAAATGCACATGGGGATTTTTTGGATCTGTGAGGCATGTCTTGTTTGAAGAAAGCAGGAGACAGCCTCCAGCACAGCCCCACTGCTGTGTCTGCTGGCTCCCATGTCCAGCCCAAGTCCCTGCATTCAGGAACAACCTCTGGTTGCTAAAGGAAGCAACTGGAGAGCAGTGGGACCTGCATTTTGGGTAATGGGGAGGGTGAACAGCACTTATCCAAAATGCCCCACCCAGCCCATGTGGTGAGAACACCACGAGGTTGTGAAAGGCCCTCAGAGCCCCCACAAGAAGGGGACAGGGAAGAGCAGGAGGAGAGAACATGGCCTGGCATTGCTCCTCCAGCTGTAGGGGCTGCATCCAGGCAATGCTGCTACACAGGCAGGGCCTGTGCCCCAAAAAGCTTGGGGCTTTTTGAGCTGCCACTCACTGATTTGTTCCTGGAGACAGCACAGTCATGGACAACAGGGTGAGGTGGTGCTGGGTTAAGGAGATGGGAATTTTACCAGCAGTGGTGGGATGTGTGTGCACATGTGTAGTGTGTCTGGCCCTCGTGGGAGCCTGGTGCACCCTGTGGTCACAGCAGAGCCCAGAGTGACTCCTGGCTGTCTGTTCCAAGTGAGGGACCCTCTCAGGGGCACCCGGGGGTGGGACCAGCACTTACCATCTCCCCACGGCTGCCCTTGTCTCCCTTGGGCCCCTGGAAAGCACAGGAGGGGGCTGTCAGTGCATCTCTAACCCACCAGCTCAGGCTGTCATATCGGCCTCCCCATCCCAAAGCAAACAAGTGCCATTATGGGCATTGCTTTTGGCAATGTCTGAGTCCATCTTACTGGACCAAGCTCTGAGGGGTGTCATGCTCATGTTTTCACAAAGCACTGACCTGACCTTTAGTCTGTGTTCGGGGCCTTTGGCATTTTGGGGCAGGCAGGGATTATCAACACTTCCCAGAGTCAAGTGGTTCCCAGTTTAATAGATCTATTTTTTTTTAATGTATTTTTTTTGCCCCCCCTCAGGCCAAGTTCTTTGGAAAATCTGGCTTTCAAAAATCTGCAATAACATTCTTGTCTTTTGGAAAGAGCCAGTCTATAGAAAACCTTGCACTTGTGTAGAGTTNTCTATTTTTTTTTAATGTATTTTTTTTGCCCCCCCTCAGGCCAAGTTCTTTGGAAAATCTGGCTTTCAAATAACATTCTTGTCTTCCAGTCAGAGCCAGTCTATAGAAAACCTTGCACTTGTGTAGAGTTGCTCCTCACTTTTAAGCTAATAATCTCCCTGTATCTATCTATGCAGCCAGAGTCTAAGCCTGCACTTTTCTGAAGCTGCTGATCTTAAAACCCATTTTGTTTTCCTCATTACAGCAGGATTTGGGGTTTACTTATGCTGGCCTCAAACATCTTGGATCTCATGCACTTAACTCTTCTGAAAAACACAGGCAGGAAGAACGTGTGGATACTTACAGGGCTTCCCGTGGGACCCTGAATGCCGAGCGGACCAATAATTCCTTCTTTTCCCTAGAAAAGAAAAGATATGTGTGAGCCATCTCCTGGGAACAGTCATTTTTGCCAGGGCAGACTCAGTGAAGACACTGAACCTTTGCTGCTTTTCAGCAGCATGTTGGTATTTGCTGTAGCTGAAATAAAAAACTGTTTCAAACTGCGAGTCCAGAGAGAAGCCCTCACTGTATGGTTGCCACAGCCCATGCTAAACCTCAGAAATTCCAGAAATAGAAGGATTTCAGTGTAGCTGGAGAGCTCTGTGCAGCATGACCGTCTCCAAGGCCCAGATGTGGTCACCTACAGCTGTGGGGCTCAGAGGAGGTGCCACGGCCTCGAGCAGTGCTCTGTGCTCCTCACAGCACCCCAGAGCCTCACAGAGACAGGGGTGGAGGAGGAAAATCCTCCCAAACACACAAACTGGGGAACCACTCACCATGAGACCCGGTGGCCCTCGTGGTCCCTGAATGCCTTTGAACCCAAGGTCTCCTGGGGGGCCCTGCAAGCAAAAAATGAGATATCAGGTCCACTAAATAACCAAACCCTGTGCTTATGCCCTCACTGACAGCTCTGCTTTAGGGACAGAGGTGCTGCCTCTTGTGTAGGAGATCCAATTTGTTGAAAATTCTTTTCTCACTCCTGTTTTGCAAGGCTTTTACTTTCTACAGAAAACAAACAGTTCCCTCTTCACCAGGAAAATTAGATGCTGATAAGATGAGTCTAAATTTCAAATCAAGGCTCTCAGTGTTAGGGATGAACTTTGGTGTCTGAGGTGCAGGCTGATGGCTGATGCTGGAAATACAAATGTCTGAAAGATGGTCAGGTGAGGAAAACAGCCACAGAGTCTGTAGGAGAGCCCTTTTCCCATCTAACAGCTCCCCATTTTAACAGGAATAAACTCCAACAAAGCCCATTGGAAGCACACACTCATTTAACAAATGAAGATGCATAAACTAAATAAAGCTGGGATCACAATTCAATTTCCATAGTTTCTGCTAACAATGTGTGGCATTACCTGTGCCCAGTAAAGAGAGACTGGAAAACCAGCTGGTCACCACAGCCTCTTACCTTTGGCCCAAACAATCCTGCAATCCCTGGGAATCCGGCCTCCCCGAAGTCTCCCTGCACGTGACAGCCAAGACAAATACAAGAACAAAGGACAGCAGTGAGTTCACACTCATGGCCATTCACTCAGACATGCACCAAGAGTTCAGCAGCTTCACAGAAAGAGAAATCCATGAGCATCCTTCAGTCTAAGCAAGACTGATGAGAAAGGAATGAAAAAAAACCTGGAGGAGGAACTACACAAACATCAATCTCACTTGATCACTTAGATCTCACCAATGTCACCTTTTTGCCCCCAAAATGGGAGGCAAACCTGCATTATTTCTGGCAGATGCTTCTCTGGCTTGGCCAGAAGAAGCAGGATGGAGAGTATCTACTCTGAGATTGATCTTGGAAGTTCATGCTGCAAAAAACCAGCCTCAAAGCCCTTTAAAACCAGCTCTTCTTTTATTTCTAACACCAACTGGGCTGACCTACTAAAGGATAATTTCAAACTATGCTCATTCAGGCTGTTAAAAAAGTGCATGTTACTACAACATAACCTCCCACTCAAACGCAGGAAAACCATGCATATCCCCTAATTCTTTTCCTATTCAACTCTGCAGGGATTTTTACTCAATTCCGTAAGAAAAATAATAATAAAATATTTGGAAGGCCATCAAGCTTGAATCAGCACATAGCATGCACTCTGAGAATAAAAAACCCACCCTGGGTAGCATGTCTTTATGTAAACATCCTCCTTTCACCATGTTTGAGATGGTCATGCTTTGATATTTTTGGGCTTCTCAGATGTCAAAATTCAAGATGATTCAATGTTTTTTAAAAAAAGGGGGTCAGAAACCTTCACCAGATGATTCTTCTCCAGTGTTAGGAACTTCAGAGATAGAAAAGGCTTGTTTGGCCTCTCAGCAGGACTGTGTGATCTGTTCTGGGTTGTACTTTGTGGGGTGTTTTACAGTGACTTGTTCAGCTCAGCTGTAAATGACCTAAACAATGGGGCCTCCACCACCTTTATTACAAGGCTGTTCCAGAGTCAGCCTAGAAACCTCCCTGTTAGGAAGTTTACCCTGCCATGACAGTGAGAAACTGCTTGGCAAGAAAGGGCTTGGTTGGACTCAGTGGAGTAAGAAACTTTCCAAGGACACAAATTGATGTAACTGCTCATTTATGGGTTCTGGAAAAGAAAACTGCTACTAACAGAGGGCTGAGGTCTTTCCTCTATTGGGAGACTCAACCAAGTCCTCTTTCTAGGGGAACTTCAGGCCAAAGCACATGAGCAGTCAGAAAGGTTTAGATGCCAGAGGGTCATCTCAGCCAAGGGGGCCTGGTCACTAATCCTGCAGAAAATCAGGCAGTGGCAACAGAGGGCAAATGAATGTGTCACTTGTGTCACAGAGACAAAATGATCTGTGACACTGATCTATGATCAGTGACAAAATGATCTATGGTGGTGTTGGCTACTATCTTTCAGCTTGAAAACTGCCAGCACAGGGTTTTGTATAAAATTGACAAACAGGGCTATTTTAGTCGAGGTAGTTTGGGTCCATCTTGTGCCTTGTTTTGTGTTAGCCCTAATCTCTCTCCCAGAATCACGCTCAAGCTGGATGTGGGCTCCCCTGGAAAGACCCTCCCAGGGCTGACCCTGCTGTCCCAGGCTGTGGATCTGCACCCTCTCCTGCAGGAGCAGCCTGGGGTCAGCTCTGCCCAGCTCCATCCCCACTGACCGGCTGTCCTTTGGCTCCTGGGTCACCAGGGCTCCCTGGAAGGCCCGTTCCTCCCGGTGATCCTCGCTTCCCTGTTTGGCCAGTCTGTCCAGGCAATCCTCTTTCACCCTAAAAATAACAGAATTCAAGTAATTCCAAAGGACAGGAGCTAAATATAACAGTGCTCAGCTGCAATAGGCGTAGATGGAAAGCTGGAAAAGATGGCTCATTGGGATGAGGAATGTGGTTCCATCAGGGGATGCCCCAGGTCTGCTAAGGCAGGTTGTTCAGGATGCACAGGGTGAGACCAGGATGGGCAGGGCTGTGTCCCCTCCTGGGCTGCCCACAGAGCAGGAGCCTCAGCAGGGCTGTCCCAGCTGCATGGGGGTGAGGAGAGAAAGGGGATTAAACGTCTTCTCTTTGCACCTCCTACGTTCTTCATCCTGCCCTGCAGCTTCCCATAATCTCTTCCCCCCAGCAGGCTGGCAATTGATGATTAATTCATGGAAAATGCTGAAGGCATGCCAAGATTTCAGCTGGAGGACTTCAATCCAGAGATTGCAAGGCCAACATTTTCCCTTGCATTAACTCTACAACTTCAAACCAGAGTGGGGCTTCTGCCACCCAGCACCACACCTTGCTCCCCAGCTCTTCCCCTTGCCAAGCACCAGGAGCAGCACAACCCCGGTTACCCACTCTGGAGCAGACTGGGAGGGAGGAGCAAAGGCAGGGAGAGCCCAGGATGGTGGAACAGCTGGAAAAGGGGCACCAAATTCCCCTGGAGGCAGGGTGTGAGTGTGTGACAAGGACAAGGACACAGGGTCTGTCAGTCACCTCCTGTTGTTCGGCCCAAGGCAGCTGGAGGGCAGCAAGTGACAGATCAAGGGCGATGTGCTACAGAGCCCTAATTTAAATCAGATCCCACAGCCTCTCCAAACCCAGCTGGAGTTTTCCTATTTAAAGAGGCTTTCTAGAAACGACTAAATTGCTGTGGGTCCAGTTTAGATCCTGTGGTGAACCTGGATCAGGGCAAGGACCAGGAAGAAACCCCAAGGTCCCTGAAGCAGCTTGTCCTTGCTTCCACCCAGTTCAAGGTCTAAGCCCATACTGGTTTCAGTGGTTCTAATCCAGTAAATGTGCTAAAACCAAGCAGCACAAATTCCCCTGCAGCATTTCAGGCCTTGCAGAGCAGCTAGAACACCTGAATTTCCCATGGAGTTGTCCATCTTGGACATCCTACAAGTGGGCTGTAGCAGTTCCTCTGCAAATTCTCCCTGTATTTTCCTAGCCAGGTTTCTCATGACAAAAGACTAAAGACTAAAGTATTTGCAGTGTGTGTGTCTGTAGGCTCCTGAGCTCCTTTGGCAAAGGAGGAAAAGTCCCTGCTGCTGTGAATGTGAGGAAAATGAATGGATGAGAAGGAAGATCTACAGAGCCTCTAGCTGAGTGAAAGGTGGCAGCAGGAATTGAGACTATATTAGACCTTGGAGAGTTCAAGCTCTAGAGACATCAGACTCACAGATTGGATCACAGATCACTCACAGCAGTATCTGAGGGAGTCAGAAACTCACCTTGAATCCTGGTGGTCCCTGTGCCCCGGGGAGCCCTGGTATGCCAGGGTTCCCTCTCTTCCCTGACATCCCAGTCACACCTTCTTCCCCATCGTCACCCTGCTCTCCCTAGGAAAGAAACACAGAAAAGATTATGAAACAACACCCTTTCCCCTTCTGCACAGCTCCAGGGTGGGCAGGGAAGTGAGTGGTGGGATTCTGCAAGGAGGGGGGTAGGTTTGCAGGGGTGGGTTTGCAGATATGGGCAGAGTTCTGTGCACGGGAGTGTCTGTCGGGCTACAGACCCTGCTTTATTTACAGGCCTGGCCATGCAAGGGAGCTGCTGCCTCTATGTGCGGGTGAGATGTGAAGAGGATCCACTCTGGGTACATGTAAACTAGAATATCCAAGCTGGATCACATCATTTCTCCTGTGCTACCTTTTAGTTTTCCAGCTCCTCCACTGAGTTTGCTGTCGATGCCATAAGGTGCCAGCTGAAGCTTACCAGCGTCCCAGGCACGCCGTCCTTCCCAGGCACTCCGTCCACTCCAGGGGCACCCTCTTGACCCTGCCTTCCCACCACTCCTCGAGGACCTGGTAGCCCAAGGATGCCCTAAAATCACAAAGGTGTTAGAGAAGGAGCTCCCAGACTGCATTTTCTGGGGCAGAAATTTGAATTTTCACCTACCGGTGAGCCTCTGCTCCCCGCACTGCCCCGTGCTCCTTGCTTTCCTTTTTGACCCTGCAAGTGAAAAAAATAAGGAAGACATCTAAAATTGCAGCAGTTCTAGCACAACTCCAGTTGGGACCCTGACTTCAGGGTGTGCTTTTGGATAATGACTGGAAGGAGTTTTCTAAAAGGAAGATTTATAAAGTCAGTTGCTCCAGCGCTGGGGAATGAGCTGCTATTCGGTTTTATTACAAGTGATTCCTCGTATGTCTTGAGAGTTCTAGGGCAGGAATGAATAGCTAGAAGGCAAGGACCTACATTTTTCCTAATACAGAGCAGATGAGGACAAATAAAACAGGATGAACTCGAGGGAGGACTCGGTGCACTGGCAAACATCAGAACAAGATGCTGAAAACCTGAGTCCTCCATCGGTTCATTGACAGCAAACCCAGGACCCAGCAAGTCCTCTGAGGGTATTCAGGGGGAGATTCTCTCTGAGAAAGAGCTCCCTCTGTTTTGGAAAGCTAATGGAAATCAAAAAGGGTGTCTTCTGTCTGAAATTTGCAATGCTGCTTTGTGAATAAAGGCATAAAATAAATACTCCCGAGGTTTATTAGCTGTAAAAAGGATTAATTTGTGCAGAATGAATGGAAAACTCAGCCTCATCACCTTCACTAGGGCTCTCTTAGTGAGGTCATGTACTAAAGCACTTTTAAATTAAAGAACTCATTTTCTGTGCATTGTTTCTCCATCTGCAGAGGACCAGGCAGGCCAGCTACATGAAGAAAATATTCCTGGGGGTGCTTTCCCTGCTATTCATTAGACCCAAAGGCACCTGAGTTCCAGATTGTCCATTGATGGGCAGAATTTATTTATCTTATTACCTGGTATGCTTCTTGCCAAGAAGACCTAAAACTATCTTCTGGCTTTACCCCCCAGTAGGGTCAGATTAAAAATCCTGACATCTGCCAAGAGGGAGCAGGAATTTGCTGAGTATTGAAGTCACATACTTATATTTTAGCAAATAAAGTCCCTGGTCTGTGAGAATAATTAGCAGGCTGTCATTACAGGCAGATGTGGAGGTAGGAGTAGGTATGAGGTGCCCCAATGAGCCCTGAAGGACACATCTGTGCTGGGTTTTCTTGTTCAATAACCACAAGAAGTTAGAGGGACTCTTCCAAGAAACAACTGCATGGGTGAATGGGCTCCAAACACAGGATGGTTCAAGCCAGAAAAGTTTATGGTTCAAATGAAAGAGAAAGACTCTTGCCTGACCCAGCCCTCCTTGGGGATGGAGGAGCCAGCTGTGGCTGGAGGCACCACAAACAGGGCATGGGAAAGAGACACAACCCATGGCAGGGACTAAGGACCTGCCCAGGAATGACCTGTCATGCTGGAGCTGGAATTGTCCTGATCTTCTCCAGATCCACAAAGCCAACAAACCACTGGCCTTGAACACCCAAACACAAGTTTACAGCCCTCCCACAAGGTTTCCCACAGCCTGTCAAGGCACAAACCATAGGCAAATCACACATGCTGGGCAAAAACATGAGAGTTCTCTTAATTAGACATTTTCTTTAAACTTGGGACACTGTAAATCCACCCTTCTGAAACCTACCACATCACCTTTGGATCCCTTTGCTCCTGGCTTGCCTGGTGATCCAGGATCCCCCTACAAAACACAAGCAAGAAAAATCTGCTTAAAATTCTCTTCTGGCAGTATCTTGCACAAAGTACAAAGAACAGCATTTTTTGTGCCCTGACAACGCTGACTGTATGGAAACAATTCAGGGAAACAGCCTGTGCTCAGACAGGCCCCTGGGGGAAAAGGAGCAAGGAACTGTCTCCAGAGAGCATTTAACAGGGTGTCGATTGGAGAAGAAGCAACTCTGCCCCTCACTTGGGTGGTGCCTGTATTTGTGGAAATCATTCACCATATTCCAGATGGTGCCTGGAGAGCAGTACAGAGAGGAAGGCAGGAAGGAGCCTGTGTGCAGAAACTGTGCAGAGTGAGTATTTTACACAGTGACTGCTGGTACCACCTCCCTTCTGCAGGCTGCAGCCCTTGCCCTGGTTTCACCTGGGTGTCAGGTGTTGGAGAACTGCCCATGGAGTAAAGCAGAGAGGGCATTTCACTGCTTTCTTACTGGTCCCTTCCTCATCACACCCATCTCCATCTTTTCTCCTGGCCATCCAGGTTGGGGTTTTTTTTGTGTATTTGTGTCAGTGGCAATTTCTGGACTAACATTAAATAAATGGTAAGGAAGGACTCCCTGCAGAGCTCTCCTTCTTCAGCTTCTTTTTGAGCCATGTTTCTAATGGATCTTTGCTGAAGACAATCCAAAACTCCTGCTTCCATCTGAATCATCTGGGGGGCTACCACCCCCCAAATAAACTACATCCACAGGGGAATGAAACAGCTCTACTCATTTCTGGGCCGTATGACAGAACACTACAATTTTACCCCAAAATAGAATCTGTTGTTCTTCCTTACAAAGAGTGGGAATTGATTCAACTTTATTTCTCAATACAAACTATATTTAATGTACTGCTGCACTCACAGTTGCAACAGTCACACAAAGATCAGATGCTACTGCATATAGCAAGGGAATAAAAATCTTCCCTTAAATTTGGATTTAATTTTATCTTTCATGAAGTATTTCACTAGTTTGAGAGAAAACAACACTCAGGCAGAATAATATGGTCTCACTTCTCACTGGACCAGCCCTCACCAGCAGCACATGAAATGGATCATTTCCAAGCAGACCCTTCCACTGTCATTGTCATCTCCCACCACCCATCTCCCAAGATTTCTAGTCCCTCCTGGATCATTCAGAAAAGATGGCTTTGGAAGCAGGCACTGGGAGTGCTCCCTGTTTTGTCACCCATTTATTAGTCCCAAATGTGGCTCAAAATGCCCATTCCACAGGCCTGGCTTATGGAAATGCCCATGTTGGATTTCACAGCTGACCACACACTCCTCGCTGCAGCCCTTCCCACCTCCCTGTTTTTCCCATGCCTGAGGCATTGGGTAGCTTACAATAAAGCAGCATCTCTTACAGGTAAGCCTTGCTGTCCAGGTTTTCCTCTTTCTCCATCAAGCCCTTCTTGACCCTTAAATAAAAAAGAGAGCGAACATGCCTTTGATCTTTTTGTGGCAGTGAGAAAGAAAAATGAATGTAATGTGCTGTATGGGGCAGGACAAAATACATGTGCATTCTGCTGATGTAGAAATGGTGGAGTTGTGCATAGTGCCCATGCTCCATGCTTTGGAAAGAAATCCCTAAGAGGAACTGCTCATCACCATCTGAGAAGCAAAGAAGGTGTTTTAATGCAGACTAAAATACACACAGCACTAATGGAAGTGAACAGTTGGAGACAGTGTCCTAGAAAATAAGGCAGCAGCACTTCAACTCTGATGAATTCAAAATCTTCTGTAAATTACTATAATGGGTTGCTCTGACCAGGTGCTTTTGAATGCAGGTAACAGTTCCTGGAGCCTTTGCAGATCAACACCAATCAGCTGGAAATGTCCTGCAAAGAGGGCATCAGGAGCACAGCAGGATAATTCATAACCCTGGTCTTGCTTTTGAGAGAAATCTTGCAAAGATTTTGGAAGCTTCCAAACCTTCAAGTTAACAGAGATCTTCCCATGGAAAAATCTACAGCCATGGGCACACCAGTCTTGAAATTTGTCCAGCACTGACACGGCCTCTCTTGTACACAGCCTCCCTAGGCTGCTGTGCTCAGATGGTCCTGCTCATTATTTCAGCCCCATGTGCTCAGGCAGGTGCAGGGCAGGAGGTGCTGACTCTTTTGCCTTCAGTAAAATTTTTACTGCTTTAGGTAAAGACAACTGAATCATTCCTGGTCTGAATCACAGCCCTGTGCAGCAGCTCACCAGGGACAACAGCAGGTAATGAATTGTGACTGCTGGGCAGTTCTGTGGGCTAGTGTGGACTGGGAGCACTTCCCCAAGGCAAACATTTCTGAATCATGCATTTGGAATAAGACTCACAGGATAACCAGTGTCTCCAGGCTCCCCTCGATCGCCTCTGTCACCAACGGGGCCCTACAACAGCACAACAAAGACTTGGGGTGGATGTAAACAACCTGTCACCTGCAACATCCCAATGGTTTGTGCATTTTCTACAAGTAAGGCAGCAGCCCAACTAATCCACCCCTCAAAAATCAGGCCAGGATTGATTAGAGAAGAGGTTTAACATCTTACTCTGTCTCCAGGTGGTCCCTGTGGGCCTTCTACCTTCCCGTCATCACCTTGTTCTCCCTGGGAAGAAAATGTTAGTATTAATATAAACAGCAGATTTTACAGCAGATGCTTCTGTACAGACCTGATCCAGTCCTCCCATATCATGGGAAGTCAAAGCCTCTGTTGAATTTACTCCCTTTTTATCCAAAGAGAGACTAAACAATTTTTTTTGTTGTTTGTTTCACTGACTCTTCACGTTACTTTCCTGGTTTCTGGTGGTTGTTTCTGCCTGGTCTAGCCCTCCTCCCTGAGGAGCCAGGTGCAAAGGGTTATTTTCAACAATTCCTAAAACTAAGCAAGCAGGATGTAATTACGACAATATGGGAAATAGCTCTCTGCCTCTGAATTTTATTGCTGACAGTTCAACCAAACTCTTTAATCAAGCATTTCCCCACCCTCCTTGAGTGCTGTCTGGGCTGTCATGGGAGCATGGGTGGTCTGGATGGGCTCCCTGGTTGTGAGCCACCATTGTGGACTTGTCTTACAAGCAGCCAGGTGAGAGTCAGCCTCTTCCACACTCCTCTCCTTGCTGGGATCCTCCACAGCACAAGCCCAGAGCTCATGGTTTGGCTGGTAGATAACATCACCCAGCTTATTTATAACTGAGGTCTCTCAAAAACATCCACAGAGAGATCCCTTAAGACTTAGCAGAGACACTATCCTTTTAAATTCTGTTGTGAAAGTCACTCAGGGTCACCATGTCCTGTTTTCTCTGGAGTCGAGCTCAGAGATGGCTGTTTCTTTGCTCCCCATGGAAGTTCTCCACATTCCAGCTCCTCCAGTTTTTGACTACTCCATCTCAGAGTCTCTGGCACTTTGATTCCTTAGGATGAACAGGTCTCAGAGCTCCTTGGATGCTGCAGGTTCTGGAGAGAGGGAGTCTGGGGGGTTCTTGGCACAGTGGATCTGCTGTATTTGGAGTGCTTGGGGTGCTCCAAGAGCTCCAAATCTCCAACCATTGCAGAGCCAAGTTTTTCACAGATTTCTGTAATTCTTAGTGGTTGCACCAGCCCTTTCTGGTGTGTTTACAACTCTCTTTGATGTTCTCTTTGGGTTACTCTCCTGTTTGAGTTGCAGCTGCTGGTGGTAAGGGTGCTTATGAAATTTCTTGGTGATGCTGCCTCTGAAAGAAATTTGGGTGGCAGAGAGGAGAGGAAGGCAGGTAAAGCCTCACAAGATCTGTCAGTGGTTTCCAGTGCTACTGAGCTCACTGCTGGAAGCCAGCAGCAGAATGCCTGGCAACTGGTTTGCTTTCTAGCCACTATCTAAGGAATGTTGACTAGAAGGGAAAAAAAGCCACCATTTCTCAACTCTCAGGGAAAAAGAAAATTATCCCAGTGAGTGTGTTACTGTGCAGAAGCCTTGGCACTGATTGCTTCTTCCCAAACAGGATGTGCACACCTTTGCCATTTGGGAGCTGAGCTGAGTGTGATGAACTCAAAGAAGGCTCATAATTCTGGGGACCACTGAAGAGCATCAAGACTCACAGACTTTCTCCTGAAAGCTGAGCTGTGGCTTTGTGTCCCCTTGAGGCTAATTCCCACCTTGTCCTCTGTCTTCTGCCTGAGAAAATCCTGCAGCCTGGGCAGCTCTAGGACTGAGAGACCGAGCTCCTCCAGAGCTTCCTGGTGCCTCAGCTGCTCAAGAGAGAGATGAAAGGTCTGCACTAATTCTTCGGAAAGTTGCAGTGAAAAAAAGTTAGAGTAAAGGGCAGCAAAGTAAACATGTTGGGATACAAATGGAAAATGCATGGAGAAGAAGGGAAGGCTTGTTGTTGTTGGCTCCTGTCCCAAAGTGAGATACACCAGTTTGTAATTTTTAAAAGGATCCCATCTGGACTGCTTTAAGCAGCTGCCAAGTGCAGGCGTCTGCTCTGAGCAAGGCCTCTTTGAGGAGCTGCAAATATATGAAATGTGGTGGAGTAGCTGGCTGGGATGGCACAAAGGAGCTGGATTCCACAGCAATGCCTCTCACCAAGCTGCTTTCTTCTCTGGAAAAGGGAAGACCTTCCCCACCATTATATCCTCCTCCTTCAGCACAGCTCCATTTGCCACATTGCTTAAAGCTCACAGAGCGCTCACGGCCCCATTTCCATTTTCTCTTTATTTCTCACATTCAGGCTTCCATTTCCGTGTTCACACGCGTGTGTGAGGTTACAGACGTCTGGAGGGAAGGAATCTGTCTGTCCTTAGGCTGGGATCCAGGCAACTCTTAGGAGAAAAGGGTAAGAAAACTTAGATGCAAGGCTTGTGTGGAGCACCTGGATGCCGCAGGAAGAGGTGCTGGAGGCTCAGCACACGATGCTGCGCTCTCCTGGTTCAGCATCTCCTCCTCCTCCTCTCCAGCACGGTGTCAACAGACCCACTGGCCTTCCAGGAGAACATGAGTGAGGAGATCCAGCTGCCAGTGGTCATTAACAGAGCTGACTGCTCTCAGCAGGATGCTTTGGATGCTTTCATGGCTTCATCAGGCTCCAGCTTGGGTACTTGCATGTAGAATTAATTTATCCTAACACTGCTGTGCTCTGTTGACACCAGATCCACTCAGGGAGTGTACATTTGCAGAAGAACATCTTGTTGGTGAAGGACAGAGTGCTCCACTGAGTGCTTTGGATTAATAATTTGGGGATCATTTGCTGGCTGAAATTATGGGAGCTTTCAAGATGGCAATTTTAAATGTTTTTAAACAAAACAAGAGCTGCAATTTAAGCAACAGGCATACATATCTGCACATTTCTTACTCCTTCTTCGGTAGGGTCAATGGCTGACCTTGCTTTTGCTAGGCATGACTCACAACTTTTTGCCAGGGTGCTCAAGATTCAACAGTGGGATTGAGAGAAACCTCTGTGAAGTCTCTGAGATGACAATGTTCCTGGTAATGAGCTCTTGCATTATCATCCTGGGCTGGGTGTGCTTGGCTAACACTTGCCAGGAAGTTCAGCAAGGCAGCCACGGAGATGTGGAGCAGCAGGGACATCGCCAGCTGTTCCTTCAGCAGCAGGAAATGAGAGAAAAAGCACAATGACCACTGCTCACCCCCAAAGCAAAATTTCTGAGGCATTTCTGAACACAACAGTTCACCCTGCCCCACTGATTCCTGGCTGCACAGGGAATCTCCAGGCAGAGCACACTGTGAACAGGGTGTCCTGACACCAGGAGACTGGGCTGAAAGGATGCATTCAAAGCCCCAGCAAAGGCAAGTCCTTATAAGCTCATTTTATAAGAGAAGAAGCTCCTGCCTGCACTACAGCTGCACTCCTATTTGTGTGCAGAGGCAAAACTGAAAGCTCTCTTGGTGATGGGGAGTAGAAAATGAGCAAAGAGAGTTCATGCATGTCTCCTCTTCATGGGGACATCGCCAATGACCAGGCCCCATCACCAATGACCAGGCCCCATCACCATCATGTCCCACACTGAGGGAGAATCACAGAATGGTTTGGGTTGGAAGGGACCTTAAAGCCAATTTCATTCCAACCCCTGCCATGGGCAGGGACACCTTCCCCTAGACCAGGTTCCTCCAAGCCCTGTCCAACCTGACTTTGAAAACCCACCAGGGATGGGGCAGCCACAGCTTCTCTGGGCAAACCTGTGCCAGTGCTTTACACCCTCTGAGTAAAGAACTTTCTGACATCTAACCTAAATCTTTACACCTTTAGTTTAAAACCATTCCTCCTTGTCCTATCTCTATCTGTCCATTGGAGGAAGTCACTCCCCTCTTTTAGATAAGCTCTCTTTAAGTACTGGAAGGTCACAAGGAGTTCTCCCCAGAGCCTTCTCCAGAGAGAGCTCAGGAGGGAGGGAGCATCGCTGCCCAAGGCGTGTGGAGGGCTCCATCAGCTCTGGGAGCACCGAGCAGCCGCCGGAGCGACAGGAAACCATTAAAGTGTGAGTCACTGCTCCAGCCTGAACTGGTTATGGCTGTGCTGACTCAGCAAAAGGGGGAAAACACCAGGGGAAAGCCACCGTGGAAAGAGGGCTCTGAGTCAGGGCAGCTGCGGCCAGGGGGCTGCCGAGGGTGGGGGACGAGGAGCGAGGGCCATGGAGAGGAGAAATGCCAGGAGCTGAAGCTCAGCTCGTTTGTGCAGGGAGTTACTCTGACCTGATCACAGAAAGCTGTGATTCCTTTTGGCTTGGGGACTGAGCAGAATTTCTGTGGATGCAGGAAAAGCACATCCCCAGGACAGATGCTGCCCAGCTCAGCCTCTGGCATGAGGGCACGTGGTGTCTGGGAAGCACGTGCTGGTGGCACGGGGACCCTGGCACTGACTGGCAGAGGTACAGCTGTAGCAGGGGTTATGTTCAGTGGCTGTGCAGATGAGGAGGCACCTCTGCCTCTGTTGCAGGGAGAGGAGAGTGCAGATGCACGGGAGTTATGGCAGTGGGACAATCATCTCATGTGAGGGAGGATGAGAGGCCTGAACTCCCTGAACTTACCTTTTCCCCCTTTGGCCCTGGTGGTCCAATTGGCCCCGGTGGTCCTGCATGTCCCTGTGGAGAGCAGACAGCACATGAGGAGGCAGGATGGAGCTGTGGGACTGAAAGTCCTTCCCAGTTCCCTGCCAGACCTCACGAGGCCTGGGTGGTGCATCCCAGCTTTGGAGGGACATGTGGGTCATGGCAGAGATGAACCAAATGCACATGGTGCAAATGGAGACTAGACAAAGAACTAAACTCGAGATCAGAAATGGTTTAAGAACAATTTGCATCCTGGAGTGGCAGTTTTGTTGCATTTGAGAACAGATAAAAGCTGGGAGATGAAAACAAACCCCTTACCTGGTAGCCCTTTAAGCCTGGGTCCCCCTGAGCACCCATCCTTCCTGGAGCTCCCTGGAGAGGCAAACACAGAGCGACAGTGAGAGCAGGATGCACTGGGCTGTGCAAAGCAAAGCTCAGCAGCACCTGGGAGTGTGGCCAGTCCTGCTCCTGGCCACCAGTGAGCTCTGCTGCAGCCACCTGATGGGCTCTTGCTTGGCTTTAACCTCTTCCACGTGGAGGGGGTGCCAGGAGGCCGTTCTGAGCCTTTGCCAGCCCACAGCAATAGGTTCCCCACCTCACTCAGACTTGCTACCAGGAATGGCTGCATTTGTGTGCTCTTCATCTGCACTTCTGCATGTCTCTATTTCTAAATTAGTGTTGGGCTAGGAAGTCCACCAGGGAGACCATGCTGGTGCTTGACCTAGTCCTAAACTGTTGGGTGGAAGCCTTCTGGTGTGGGTTCTGAGGCAGAGAAAGGAATTTTCTATGTTGTGAGGAGGGCACTGCAAGAGCTACTAAACACGTCTTTAGCAGAGTGAACAAAAAGGTTTAAATCAGATCATCAGATTAAAGTGAATCACAAACTTTCCATATAATTCCATTTAGAGTGGAATAAAGCCCTTTCCACAGGACAGAGATGTGTCCAGTCCAACACATATCTGTTGCTCAGATATTGCTTTGCTTCCTTGTGAAATAATCCATGGAGGCTTTGCCAAAGACTGTTAAGGGAGGATATATGGTGAGGCCATAATTTTTAGTGTAGGCAAACACTGTCAGCAGAACCATCACTCCATCATTCATTTGCTACTGTTCTGAAACACCACAACAATTCCTGGTTCATAAATAACTCCTGATTTTGCACTAAGTTGTACCAAATAAGGTGCAAGAACTTTCCTTACCAGCCTGCAAAGAATGAGGAATTACTTTTGCTTACCACTGCTGTCCCAATGTATTTGTCTCATGTCCCTAAAGCAAATTAACTTTCTCCCCTCTCTGCCATATTATGGCTCTTCTCTCTAGAAGCCTCACCTTCAGTCCCCAGTTCAAACCCTTTCCCATGCTATATTTCTTCTTGCTCCAAGTGTTTTAGATAAGCAGATCAAGAGTGGGTGTAGAAACAGGGCAGAAGTCCAAGGCAAAGTTCCTTATAACAACACAGTTCCACTTGGAAGCAGATCTTGCCATGAGTGTGCAGTCTCAGAGGGGAAGATCTTAGCAAAAATAGCTTATCAGCTCACTCAGCTCAGGAAAAATCCCCAATATTTCAGCAATTTCAGCCCATCTGGGGAGTTGTGAAGAATTGCCACGATGCAACGTGAGCTGGGCTCACGGGGCACCAACCCAGCCACTCTGTGGAGTCTCTGCTGTGCTGCTCAGAACAAGGCTCGAGATGTTTTGGCCAATTAAACCCATCTAACAGCATTTCCCTTTCCTGCCCTGAAGCCTCTGCTGGGCTCTCTGCTCAATTCAGGCCTTTGCCCAGCACTGCCAGCCACGTTTGTGCGTGTTGTGTTCAACCATCTGCAGAGCTCTTCTCACCATCGGTCCCAGGGTACCTCGGGATCCTTTGGGGCCTTGGTTCCCCTTCGGGCCCTGCTTCCCTGGGGATCCCATCTCGCCGAGCTGCCCCTGGTAGCCTTTGCTGCCCTGCAGAGCAAAGGCACTGACATCAGTGTAGGACAAAACTGCTTCTGCAGATAGGAAACATGAGCAACAAAAGGCAGATGCAGAGGAGGGGATGTTATCAAAGGGAGATGTTCCTACCTTCTGGCCAGACTTGCCCTTTTCCCCCTGTTTTCCTGGTTTCCCTTCTGGTCCCTAGGAGAAAAAATTAAAAAAAAAAGCTGTTGGAATGGGAAAGTGAAGAAGTCTCATCCCAACCAGCCACTCCCTGGCACACTGAGAGCATCCTCACCCAACCTGTCCTATTCCCATGGGAGCCAACAACGAGGCCAGGAATTCGTGCAGGTTGGACCACAATTCACAGGTGCTACAGCTGGGGTATAGCTGAGTTTGGTCTTGAGCTGCTCCAACACATGGAGGAGAAGGAAAACTCATTGCTTAAAGGTGGAAAGATCTCTGTGCTCAGGTGGGCAACACAGATGAAAGGTGATACTGTGATCATTTTCGTTTCAAAATCATGTCTTGAAGGCAGGTGGGTGATGGAAAATTGCTGTTCTGATGTGTCCATCTGTCCTCAAGGATGCAACAGAGGGATCTCAGAAGTGCACCTATCCAGCCTCTGCTACAGAATGGGCTAAAATGTGTAAAACACATTTACCCTGCCTCCCACAAAAGGTTTCCTCTGGTTTGCACCTGAGCTGCCATCTCTGCACAGCTGCTTTACCAACAGTTGTATCTTTCATGAACTGTGTCATTGGACTGGATACCAACACTTTTTGTATAGTTTTAGGACACTCCACAGCAATTCTCCTTATTTTTACCTTGTGAAAACAGGCAATGGTTTCATTCTCCATCCACCTCCCATGCACAGATTTCTGCTCATGGTGAAAAACCCCCTCCCTGTATTTGTACTGCTACTGCCACACACAGAAACCACAATCTACTGATCAGGCTTCTAGGAATGGAGTGGGATGCAAAACTTCAGGTGGGAGACGTGGCAAGCAGAGACAGGAATGCTGGGCTGCTTTCAGCACCCAGTGTGGGTGCAGAACCTGCCACCCCTCCTTGCACCCACACCACAGAAATGAGCTGTGATGAGCAGCTAAATACAGCAGCCCCTCCTTAGGGACCCCAGGGAAATAATTTTTTCCAGTGTTCGACCCTCTTGGCTGCAAGGCAGATAGAATATTTTGGATTTGACAGAAAGCAGCAGAAGTATCACTGAAGAAAATAACTCATGCTTTTTGGCAATGGTGGCAAACTTTTCAACAGCATCTCCACATCAGCACGACATCTCTCCTCTCTGCTCCCCCACCTCCCAGCTAAGAAGGTATAATTTTCACCATGGTTGATGTTGCAGTCTCAGCTGAATAAAAGCAGCTTATAAAGTGAGAGGTATCGGGGCGCTTTCACTCTGATCTGAAACATGGGCCTCAGAAGTGCCTGCTCTGAACACAAAGGAGCAATTCAGACCTTAAAGAATTGTGGCAGTTCACTTCCCCAAAGGGAATAGCTCCATTTTACCCAAGTCAAACATTTCAGGAGCCCACCTTGCCAACACTGTTAGACTTCACAAAGGACAGGTCCCTGCTGAGGAGTACACAAGCCTTGGTCCTGTGTCTCTTCCACACTGCTCAGGGGCTTTGTGTGCTATTTTTTGCTGCCACTCTTCCAAGAGATCACTTTTGGAACTGCTTTCCCACAGATGCCGAGCAGCCGCAGCAGAGGAGGGGTGCCAAGCCTCCAGTGTCACCCGCATGATTTACACTTTTGACAGGACTACAGAGAAATCCTCACTAATGAAAGCATCAGAGATGGCCAGACCCTTCCAGCCCTACAGCAGCTCACCGTGGGACCTGGTACTCAGCACCTGAAGCAGCAGGAACTCCCACAGACCCTGCTCTGCAGCAGTTCTGTGACACTTAATGGCTTGGAAATTTGGAGAGGGAATAGTGGGATTACTCACAGAACTTCACTGTCAAAACAAGATGTGAGTGAATAAAGAGACAACTGGGGTTTCTAATCACTTACATAGTGTTTTTCCATCAGTCTCCCTGGCCCGTGCTCTAAGAGCTTGTGGAAGCACAGGCGAGAGATGCTTCCTGCAAATGGGAGAAAGCCCCTTTTAAGATAAATCTGTGATGGCTAAGTCCTTGATCTTCTCCAGCAGAGTAGTTCTGCACACTCAGGTGTGCTCCTGAATTGCTGTGCTGTGACAGCTCTTGAAACAAAGACTTCCATGCACAGGTTCCATCCCCAGGATGAAGACGTGTGTTTACACTGTCTGTATAAAATGCAGATACCGGTGCATTGATGAGACGTACACTTTATCACTGTGCAGGGTGAACCCTATTCACACTGGGGTCACGAGGATCTCACAGATACTTCAGAGGAGTCTGAAGTACAGCCTGGCTCCCTCCACCAGGATACAACTCCCACAGAAGTCCCATGACTGATACTTGCTTCTACCCTGCGTTGGGAAATGTCTTTACTTCTCAAGAAGACAAGTTCTGATCTTCCCATCTGAGACACAAAATTTCCACACTGCTCCTAAACTCTGCCAGCATTCAAGTTCCTGCTTGCACTGGCCAACATGGAGTACAGATAGAGGGACTGGAGTCATCTGGGAGAGGGTAAACAACAAAAACTAAACCCAACTTTGACAGTCCAAGTCATGCTTGAAAAATGAACTCAATCCACAGAAGATTGTGCCATGTTCAAATAACTTCTCAAACATTCTTAGGGTTCCTTCAGCTTGTCTTTCCCTGTTGGTGGATCTGAGCACAGATATGGGCTCCAATAAACTCCTTGTACCATTTTCCCCTTATGACACATTGGCCTCATGGAGCAGGGATGTTCATCTGCTCCAGAAGGCTCTCCTGGGTCCTCCAGCTGGGGTGTGGCTCCTTCTCCATTTCTGGAGAAAAAAACCATTGGCAGCATCTCCAGCTCCTGTCAGTGACAGCAAGATGAGCTGTCATTCAGGAAGCCATGGAGAAGCCTTGCTGCAAGCCCCCCTTGCTGCTCTTGACTCCCATGCACTGGATAAAAGCTTGGCTGGAAGAGGAACCTGGGTCACACCGCGCTGGCGACGCCACCGGCACAGACGTGGCTCGGCTCTGGCAGCCTGAGTCCCCTCCTCGACAGGAACCAGCTCTATCAGTGAGGGATATTTCCCTGCTCTCCCAGCAAGCTTTCTAGGACTTTGGCCAGAGAGCTCTGCTGGTGAGTGGGAAGCCTACCATGTGTCTGATTTTCCTGGATGTGCTTTCTCCAACTGCGCAGGAATTCTGCCCAGATGAATTTAGAGGCAGTTCAACACTTGTCTGGGGTTCCCAGATATGTGATATCTCTACTTGTGATGATCCAGATGTGGTTGCTGTTGCAATCCCAGATGTTCCCCTGTGCAGGGGTTTGCACAGTTCCCAGAAATCACTGCACTGCCACACTCCACACATTGCACAGGGAGTAACAAGCTCACCAACAACCTTGGTAGCCTTCAAAAAGGTCACATCCTTTTTCTCTCCATTCTTCTGACTCATCTGTCCAGGGATGAAAAAAATCAGGGCCAGAATAGTGGGGAAAAATAAGGATAAAAATAAAATTCCATGAGATTGTATCTTCATCCAGGCCCTTCCCAAAGTACATCAGGAACGTAGCACCTTTTGGTACCTCTTACACCGCAGTGTGAAGTTCCTAAGGTTCTTTTTAGCAGAGATAGCAGTGAGGGCAGAAGATGTACAAAAGCCTACACATCAAAATAATTAAATCCAAGTTTCCTTTGCTGGACTCACATCAGTTGGGTTGCTGTGCCAAGGCACTGAACACTCGATGCTTTTATTCTCGGGGTTTGTAAACATTTTGTTGTATGCTTTGGGTTCCTGGTTTGCTGAGAAAACAAATCTTCTTTCTAAGCTTCTTCTGTGAGTGTGACTATTTTTAAATGGTGATTTCTCTTTATATGCTGCATTCTTCACTAGAGAAGCATATCAGTACCTCCAGATGATGATGGTATTTGTGACCACGGACAGTGGAAAGCAGCAGTTTTACAAAGTCACTTGCCTTCAGCTATGCCAAAATATCCAAGGGAAGCAAAAAATTAGTCTTAGGCCTAGCATGTTTAAAATTTCGTTGTCATCTTCAGTAAGGACACGGATTTACAAGGCTTTTTTTTAGTATAGGCTTGGCTATCCCCCTAAGGGAAATCGGGATGGTTTATTTTCCAATGCAAATTGGTTAATTTTTAAAGAAATAAAGAAGAGACTTCCAGCTGCTGATGGCCTTGACAGAAAAGTCAGATCTATTTCCCAGCACAGCAGTAACATTTAGTCGGAGCAAATAGATGAGCAGCTCAGCTTTAAATTCTCCAGACATCAACAGTTGAAATCTATGTTCCGACAACAGCATCCAGAAAAACAAAATCAGGAAGTTGAATGAACCGTAGAGAGATATGCCCTGAACAGAGCCAAACAACAAACAGGGCTAAAATCCCAACCCAAACTTCCCCACACCCAGTGATGCTCTTGCTGCAGGCACTGGGTCTCGGGAAGTGGTAGCGGAGATGTGACTCACCCGCCTGGTTTGGCTCTTGGCATTCCACAGGGCAAATATGTTCCTGCTCTCCTTGCAGCACAGCACAGGAAGGAAGCTCTCAAGGGCACAGAACTGATGGGAGAGCTTCCCAAAGCCTGCCTCAGGCAGGTTCAGGATTGCTCAGGACTGCTGTGGAGCAGTAACGTATTTTCAAATGACTTTTTTTTTTGGGTGTCATTGAATGAAGGTCTGAGGTCACTCCTCCCTCCCAAGAAATGAGGCAGGAAGAGACAGAACCACCAGAATACAGCTACTGAGTAAAGAATAAAAGTGGCCTTGATGACATGGGGAAAAAAAAAAGTGATAGTTTGAGGCACTGGATGTAAAAAGGGCAGGAAAAGTAAAGCAGCAATAAAGGTAGGAAGCATGAACCATAGGATGACCATGCCCATATTGTCCAGGCCCAGCCAGTGAGCTCATTTAAAGGGAAATGAAAAAGCCCCATATAATTTCCTACTGCTCAGCAATGTCTCCATATGAGAACCTCTACTTAATAAACTTTGATCGAGAGAAGCCTCCCCCCATGGAGGACAGTTCACAAGCACTCAGGAAATTAGTGGGATTATTTGGGCCGGGCATTTGAAGACATAAATGTTTTGGATTTATAAGAAACACATTTCATAATCACTCTGCCTAGCAGTAGTTTGGAAGGGGAGGAGACAGGGCAGCAGCTCCTGAATGAGTATGGGGAAAGAAGAAAGACTCAACTGTTCTCGAGAAGAAAGACCTGATTGTGCTGTGAGGTTCAGAGGGTTTCACTGGGAGCACTGGGAAGTAATGGGCTCTTGGCCTGCTTGTGGAAACCCGAGTGGGGAGTGCAGGTAGAGCTGGCTGGCTGCACTCAAAGAAACAGCAAATTGGGGAAATCCTATAAAAAAGGTCTTGGATGGAAAGACTACAGCACAGAGTCACTGTGACTTTCCTTTCAGCTGAGCTCCTCGGCTTTAAAATGGGAATCCAACCTGAAATCGCGTGTCCCAAACTCTGTGCTTTAGAGCAAACTCTTATCTACATGCAGCTGTTGCTCTGAAATGTGCTGCTTTTCGTTTTGTGGAGGAGGACAAGGTCTATTTAATGGGGTTTTGCTAAGCAGTCACAGTGTAAGGCAGTAAAGAGAGTCATGTACAGGGTGGTGCTGTGTGTTCTGAACTGTTCTGGTTTGGTCTGAGAGCCCCGAACTGCCACTAATTTGCCGCTTCTGGGAAAAATCCCTCTTCTCCCCTCTCTTTGCCTCTATTTCCTCATCTCTAACAAAAGTCTTGAAGGATGAGTGGTAAGTGCAGGAAAAGTGCAAGACCTCATTTCCACTGAGCTGTGAAGCTTTCATACACAAAGAGACCAAAATGCTCCAAAAAAATTAGTGTTGGAAGCTGACAACGGGAAAGAAAAGAACAGAGAGTATACCTGGGCAGCACAATGCTGATTTACACTCCCCCAGGCCCCCAAAAGGGTTAATATCTTCCTTTTGAAGGACACAGATGCCCTGGGGTTGTGGAAGAGGAGGGGAATGAAATCCTCTCTTGCAATAAGGAGGGGAATCTTGGAGCAACTGCCCAAAAAGTGCATCTCCTTCGTCTGAGTCAGGAAAGAAACTGTGCCAAGTCAATGGGATTTATTTCAAATTCTGGCTCATTTTGACTCCTATTAACTCTAAACGAAGACCAGCTGGGATCAGCCTGCCTTCCCCAGCAGCAGAGCCTGTGAGGGCCAAACGGCCCCTCAGTTGCTGCAAGCAGCAATTCCCCAATTCCCCTGGGACTGGGACAGCTCTGTGGGTCCCTGTAGGATTCACAGAGCGCACAGGCAATCCCGGTCCACTCCAGAGGTTTCAAAGGATTTGGTGGATTTGAGTCACAGAGAGCGGAATAGCAGAAAAGGAGGAAAAAAGTCCCACACAATAATATCACCCAAAGAACAAAATCCAGCATGTACCTCCCCGTAAAGTGGGATGTTTAGACTGCCAGAAAAGGCTGAGCCTGGGGCCACCAGTGATGCACTGGTTATCAAAGCAAGAGGAGAAGCTGATTGCAGTTATGGGCAGAGGTGCCCAGGGATGACCACGTTGGTCATGGAAGGGGAAGCAGAGAGACCTGGGACTGCAGGAGAGGCATCACCCTGATCCTTGGTCTCATACTCCTCAAAGCAGAGGTTTGCAGCATGTTTGACTGCACTTCTGAGCAACTTCATTCACCTGTGATTTTTGATGCAAGGCAAATGCCTGCTTATGGCTTTGCACAAGGAATGACACTCCAAGGCTGTCACACAAGGACACACCATGGCTAAGTGCAAACACCTTCAGCTCTGGAAACTGTACTGGGCTCCAGTATAGAGAAACTGGCCCTGCAGATGTGGCAGCCACTGGAAAGGACAGGCTGTAGGGCAGGAATGTTGCCTGTTGTGTCCCCTCCTCCTGGTCCCCCTCTGCCACTGACTGACCTCCTGCATGACCCTGGCAAGTCACTTTACTCCTTGTGCATCTACTCTTAACACATTATTCAAGGGCAAAATCTGGAGTAACACTACTCATTTTCCCAAGATTAGGGGTGTGAGGAACTCACCACTGACACACTGCCCTCCCCTGCGCAGCCAGCCCAGTGTCCTCCATTCCTTCCTCTGCTCAGTCAGAGGGTGACCCCACACCCTCCATCTGAGGGATTTTAAGAAACTTCTTTCAAGTAATTGCTCCACAGACAGCCCATGGTCCAGGGCACGAAGAACAGATTTTCCAGGAAACAACAGCTCAGCACATTATCAAAATAAGCATAATTTTCTGCTTGGAGAGCAGAGATTAAAAGCAGTGGTGACTCCAGGATTGTCCTTCAGCAGCCTCAGTGTTTCCAGGGAGCTGGATGCCATGGATGTGGTGCTGCCAGCTGTGGCTCAGCTCATGTGTGTGCAGTGAATGGCTGGATTCAGCGACAGCAGAGCGGGGCGCTTTGTTGCAGAAAACCTTTGAATCATGTTGTCAGTGGCAGGAAACAGAAAAGAACAAAGACCAAAAACCACTCTGGGACAAATTCTGCTTTAAGTGATGTTTGGACAACTTTGTACAAGAGCAACGTGTCAGATGAGAAGGAGCTGCTGCTCTGCCCTGGCACTGCAGAGCCCCATCTCAGCTGGGACCACGGCATGGCATTGTTGGAGCAGCTCTGTTGGCTCAGAGCAGAAGGTCCATCCTGGCCAGCAAGTCCTCCTTCCATGTCAGGATTGTAGTCTGTAGATGAAAGAGGGACAAAAATGTGATGGGAAGGATCCTTGGGACACCATCCAGTGCTGTGTGTGGGGTTGCTGCCGCTCTGGGGAGTGACCACAGCGCCGGAGCCAAGAGCCACGAGTTCACTCCATGCTCTGTGCTGGGCTGGAGAGTGGCTTGATCCTGTGAGTTCCTTCAAAAAACCTTCTCAGATCTCCACCCCAGCACAGCTCTGTCACTCTACCCTCCTGAAGAGCAAATGAAAAGACTTTGGAGCTTGTTGCACCAGAGCAAAAGGATTTACAGCCCTTCAAGCTCTTCTGGGCTGAGGGTGCACATCTGCACCCCGCAGCAGGGCCGGCACATGCAGCCAGATCTTCTCTGATGTAATTGTTTATGGCAATTTAGGCCCTTGGAGCGTCTGGCTCAAACCTTTCCGAGTCCTGACGTGGCTTGAATGACACTGCAGATAGGATTTCAGGTTAGACAGGAAGTGGAAAGAACTCGACTCTCAGTTTTGCTGAACAATGAGGGATTTTCTTGTTTCAGAGCATGTTGTATTTCAGTACTTCCAGGCTCTCCAATTGCTTTCCTGGAACTGTAAACCCCTTGCTATCAGATGTCTCCTGTGGATGGCAACCAGCACATTACGAAAACCACAGTGCAGAGCCATGGAGTGCAGCTGGAAACCCATCACCTCCCTCTGCCAACTGGCCTGGGCCTTCCTGAGCCACCGCTGGATCCGTCATCCTCCCAGGGAAGGGCTGAAATGCCACATTTTTCATCAGTGCAGAGGAGAAGCAGCAGAGGGAAGCATTTTTTTGAGGGGAGAGGTTGCTCTCAGGGCCCACTTGCCTGTGACCAGGTTGTTGGTTGCACTCCAGTGATTTCAGCCTCTGGCTCTTACCATCCTCTGGTGTGATAAGCAGCTCTGATGGGCAGCCAGATCCTTTGTGAGTGCAGGTTACTCTCCAGGGATGTTATCTGGGTGTTTCAGGCTCTGTGGCACTTTCTTCCCCTCACAGCCTTACAGGTCAGCAGATAAATTAGCTTTCTATTTTGGCAAACCACCCCAGGACACTTGCACTGCTGCTGGATGCCTTGCCAGGGTTCAACAGGCTGTTGTACCTTCCAGTGTCCCCACAATCTGAGGAGAATATCCTTATCCAGAAAGTCTGGATGTCCCATGGACAACTCCTGCTCCCTGAATGCAGATGCCCAAAGTCTCTGGTGCTCTGCAAGGGGAAGGGATTTTCAGCTCTTTGAGCCAACCGGAGGGCAAATGACCACGTTCAGAAGAGAGTCAAGGTCAAGTGAAGGCAACAAGTTTGTATTAGAAGAAGGTAGAAATGACTGCAAGGAGGTAATATGCGAGCCAGCAGCTCAGGAAGGGTGCGCATCTATGGAAATCTCAACTGGATCTTGCACTGGTGCTCTGATTTCTCTCTTATGGCCAGGGGGACAACTGGCCCATTCCTCCTCTGAGCAGGAGCTGGGGCTGAACGGAGCAGTGTGAACTTGGACAAAGTGACCAAAAGATAGAGGATACTCACTTATCTCAGCTCCAGCTGCCTCGAGCCCTGCCAGCCACAGCTGTGAAGCTCATGGACCATCTCAGCTGCCAGGTTTGTTTGCTAAAATCCACTGGCTTTGAAACACGTACAAACTGCCCCTGGAGACTCGACTGGGGCCTCCCTGCTGCTTTTTGTTTGAGATTCAAAACCACAGTGGAAACCGGTTTTCAGATATGTTAATGCTGGAAATGGCTGAGCCAAGTTAAAGCAAACGATCTCTGAAAAGCGTTTCCTGAGCGCAGAGGGAAGCTTGGTCCTGCTCAGGCAGTCATGTGGTATCAGCATCAGGATGGCTCTCTGGAAAATGAAGCCTTGCTCAGTGTAAAGCCAAATGTGCCTCTGCTGATCCCATTGACTGCCAGGTGAACATCTCTCCTCTGCATGGCCCAAAAGGGCAGCACAGACCCTCTGTGCTTCCTCCAGCTTTCATAGGTACTCTGGTACATCCCTTCATCTCCAGGGAGCTCCAGGGCTGTGCAGACCCAAGAACCTCTAATCTCGTTCCATCCTTCATGCTGGCCTGTTGCTCACGGGTGTGAGCTGGTCATGCCAAATCCCCCAGCTCCTATACCTGCTCTGCCAGCACCAGCCTCTGCCCCAGGCCAGGATACACAAAATGGGCTGAAAATGGACCAGCAGTGAAGTCAGATCATTTCAGAGCAATCAGGCGCCTCATTTCCTGCATCTGTCATGAGGACACTTGACAGTGAAGTGTCACATTCCTGTAGACATAAGCAAAAGAAAGCTTAAGACTAAACATCTCCTTGGTGTTAAGGACAAAGCTTCAAGGCGTGGTGTGGCTGCAGAGACTTGTGGTACAAAGGGTTTTTCCAGAGGCTGTTGCTGTCCATGGAGGGCATGTCCCTGTGGGTCCCCTCTGGTGTAACACAGGGCCAAACCAAGGTGTAGGAGAAGCTTGTCTGTGCCCACAACTGCACATGGGTATCAGCTTCCTCAGACTAACACCAATCTCTTCCAGAAGCAGAAGATGAGCTATGCACCCCCACATGGAGCTCAGTTTGTTGGCACAGGTAACTGCACAGATCCTTGTGTGTGCATCTCTTCTACTAAGGGCACAGAAGCATCAACATCTCTCCTGTCCCCTCTGTAGCAGAGCAGGATATCCCAACAAATACTGGAACAGAGGCCAAACCCAGGAAAATGCCAGCAGATCCAGGCAGGAATGCAGTGAAGCACAGATGTAAGGACTCATGGGTGTCATGCCAAGAGAGGCCAAATGAAGATGCAATAGCTAAAGATGAAGTTCTTAGAACCATCTAAACTGATTATTGGACAATATAACGCTGTCACACCAGCATTAAAACCATTCACAACACGAGTGATGTGTAATCACTCAGTACCTCCAGCACTCAAACCCAAAGTCCATCTCCCTGCAATCCAAGTGCCTCCAACACCTTCCCCAATCAATTTCTGTGCCACCATACAAATCCTGGACAGGAGTCTGTCACCTCGGCATCTGCCCTGGAGTGAACACCTTCATGACTTACCCATGACAAGAGGTTTTGTTATCTTTGTCCAGCAGCCTTAAAGCCTTCTGTGCATTGTGCAGTTTGTGGTGGGCTGTGCCTGTGGTGGCTTTTGCAGCATTCCTCCAGAGGATGGCTTGGCTGGATATTCCAGCTGCCAGCCCTCAGCTGCAAAGGAGGGGGTTGCAGTCATCTCTAGCAGTTTGCATCTCCGAGCTGTAAACCTTATCTTGGCAGAAATCTAAGGAAGATCTCACTGATATTTGTACTCTCCATGGGAAGGTAGAATAAAATTCTCAAAAATGGGAAGCGAAAAATTATTTGTGCTTCTGTCACAGTAATTCCATATTTAAATGACCTCAGTGAGCAGAGAACACCAGCCTGTGCATTAGGTAACACTGTCTGGCAGGGCAGGCAGCACTATCTGGAGCCTGTGCAGGTCTGAAAATCTGCCTGAGTTTAGGCATAAGGATATGCAAAGAAGTATATGAAAATAGTAGATGGAAATATAGCACTCTGCAGTAAAAAAAAACAAAAGGGAGTGATTATGAACAGGAATCTTGGCTCTATTGACTCCCTTTTTTTAAAAATAAAACAGAAAACAGCATCATGTTCCCAGGGACATGCTGGCAAACAGCAGGGACAGAGTCTGAGAGAATCTATATTTTATACTTTATAACTTAATATGGCTTTTGCATGATTTTAGTATTTTTATTGGTTCTTAAAACATGCACAGTATAAATACGTGAACCAGCCAGAAGTACAGCACAAGACTGTCCAGCTGTGCCAGCCTGCAGCTGGGAGGAGCTGGGGTGTTGGGGACCACCCTTGCCTGTGGTATGATCCCAATCCTGAAAGGGCTCCCTGTTGGGTACAGGGGGCTGTGGCCAAGGGTGGCCTTATTTGG
Organism: Climacteris rufus; assembly: GCA_013398175.1. Classification (NCBI taxonomy): domain Eukaryota; kingdom Metazoa; phylum Chordata; class Aves; order Passeriformes; family Climacteridae; genus Climacteris; species Climacteris rufus. Next base: position 219,104 of record VZRZ01000604.1, read on the forward strand.
GGCAGGACTACAGGCTTATTGTGCACATTTATGGTGCTGCACTGCAGTATTAAGCCAATGTTTCCACTTTCTAGTCGAGTCAGTGCTCAAATCCCCACCTCAGCCCAAAAATAACACAAATCCATCGCTTTTGCTGCTTCCATCCCCTCACACCCTTCTCCCTGCCCTCCTTTCAGCCAGCCACAACGTCACCAAAAGGAAAATCAACGTTTCACCACAGAGCATCCACCCAGTGCTCGGCGGTACCTGCCTGCCCTGCTGCTTCTCAGTCTGGATTTCAGAGCTGCCTTTGAAGCTGGGCTACCTGTTCCTTTTGCACAGATGTGTGGGGTGGGAGCTGGTGTGTTCTCCAGCTGCAGGAGGGGTAAGACTCCTGCTGCAGGGGAGCACGTGCATCCCACTGAGCCGGGCTCTGCCTCTGCTGAACGAGCCCTGCGAGCCCTCGCTGCTGCCAGCTCTGATCCACGACAGCAATCACAGTGAATAAACCTTCTCATCAACCTGGTCTGCTCCACATTTCAAGCAGAAGAGCCTGACTTGCAGAGCAGCCCGCTGGGCAGAGCCATTCTCCACCTGGCACCACTCTGCTCCTGCTGCTCTCATTTCAGAGCCAGGATCACACTTTTTCTTTCTACAGCACAAAGATCAGACTCCAAGTGAACCAGACATGCCCAGGATATTCTTTGAGGATTCGGGAATCATATCCTGATGATTTCTTCTAGTTGTTTTCTATATTTAATGAGGAAATCTTAGAAGGGAAGACCAGAAGCAAGCAATTATCAGAGGAGGCACAAGGTGGCCATTTCCAAGCTCCAGGCCCAAGCCAGCTGGGGCAACCAGAGAAAACTCAGTCCCTCCCAGCCCTCTGTGCCTCCCTCTAGGATCCATCTTGCAGGAGGGAGGCACCGTTTCCCAAAGCCTGTGGCAGATCAGAGATATGATCCACATCTCAAGTGTGAATCCTGACTGAAAGACCAAACCATCTCCTGGATGCAGTTTTTCACAAAAATAACACACTTTACCATAACATTTGCAACAAGTTGCATCTCAGGTGACCTCCTGTCCTGGCTCACACACTCATCACTACAGGGAACCCATGGGTCACCAGGGGCTGGTTTCGCAGACTCACTCGGACACCTGGGATGCCGGGATATCCAGGAGGTCCTTCTTTTCCCTTCAGTCCTTCATTGCCTTTTTCTCCTTTCTCTCCTTCCAGGCCTTGGTCTCCTTTGTCTCCCTGTGGAAGAGAGGAGGGTGGGAGGTTTTCATACCCACACAACACAAGGGTCACTGTATGAGGCTCTTGCAAGGAAAAAAAAAAACACCACATAATTAATATTTCAGGAGTCTGAGAGGAAGAGAGCCTGCAAGCAAAAGGATGAATGAGGATGAGTCATAATACACTTGACATTTAAAAAAGGAGCAAAACCAGGTTTCTGTTCTTTGAAATCTTTTGGCTGGAGGAGAAAGAACTTCCCCATTACACTGAGTAACCTGAACCCCTTTGCTTCTCCTGCAATAAGGCCTGAACCTCCCACGTGAACAAGGCAGGCAGGCAAGATTTGAAAGTCTCCCTTGCCTCATCCAGAAGCCCCGAGCTCAGGATGCTAAAAGCCTTTTAATAGGATGGGTTTGTCTGGAGCGGCTGCTCAGCTCCCGCTGCCAAATAGGAATCAGCCCAGGGCTCAAATAAACACTCTGTGAAACTGTGTCATTGTGCCCTGCAAAGGCTCTGTGGCCTGAGCAGTGGGTATGCTGTCAAATCACTGCTCTGACAATTACAGAATCACAGAATCCTTTGGGTTGGAAAAGATGTTTAAGATCAATGAGTCCAAATATTAACCCAGCACAGCCAAGCCCACCCTAAACCAAGTCCCCAAGTGCTACTTCCAGGGATAGTGACTCCACCACTTCCTGTTCCAATGCCTGGCCACCCTTTCAGTGAAGAAATGTTTCCTAGTATCCAACCTGAAGCTCCCCTGATGATACCAGTCTTTGAAATCTAGGAAAAAAATCTGCACATAATGAAATTATTTGACAAGAACAACCAACTGGAATGCAGGCCAGAAACACAGTCACAGAATTGTAAGGATTAAATTTGGAGCTGTTTGTCTTTTTATAAAGATAAATAAAATATTGCAAATATTTTGTATTATTCAGTACTACCACTCAAAATTATATGGAGACAATTAGAAAGGCCAGTTTTGTACTGAGAGCAGCATGTGCACTTTGCCTTGAACTGAGTGATTTTCCTCTTGCACCTGCATTAGGAGAACTCAGCAAGACCTCATCTGGTTAAAGAGCACAGACACATCTGGTTAAGTGTCCAGAGACACATCTGGGGTGGAAAGAGCTGGTTTGGTTCAAGAGCTCCTGGGCAAAGCCAGCAGTGCAAGAGAATACAGAAGCCTTGACTGTCCTTAAAGAAGAGTTTTTCGGTCCAGCCTTCAGAGATAAGCACAAGTAGAGACACATGGCAAAGAGTTTAACTAGAATGAGGCAATAAACTGCATTATTGTGGGATGGGCTGATCTTTCTTTCCATGGAACAAAATTGTTGGCCTGTTTGGAAAGGCTGGCTGTGCAGGGACAGGAATCAGAGCCCTGTTCCAAAGGCAAGGTAGCAAACTCACAGCAGTGAGATACAGAGTGAGCCCTGAGTGAGCTTCTGGGCCTCTGCCAAGGGAAGGGGGTCTGGTTTCTTTACTTGCTAACATTGTTCTGGTCAGTGGTGCAAAGCAGAGTGATGGACAATTCTTGATTTCTCTTGCCAGGCCCAGGAATTCCTGATTAGTTGGAAATTTGATCTGTAAAGACTCAAAACAGACAAATTGTTGGAAACCAGATTTTGAAGAACTTGACCTTTTTGGAGATCTGGTCAGATGCCAAAAATGTGGGTAGAGGAGTGAAACAGGAGGAGTTTGTTATGTGTGCTTGCAGAAAAAAAGTCCTTGGACAGTGCAGGGCAGACGCTTATTCCACAGAGGACCCAATAATTCCCTTGGCCTCATCCCAGCCCTGGGAATCCCAGGGACCTGAGTGCACAGGGGTGTGTGTGAGAGCTGGAACACCACGAGAGTGAGGATTACCTTGACCCCATCTGGCCCGAGCTGCCCACTGTCCCCTTCCAGGCCGGGTTCTCCCTGTGGACAGAAGGAAGCACCGTAAGGCTGTGCCTAAATGTGCTTTTCCCTGAGCCTTCTGCAGCTGGCTCACGGCAGCAGCCAGGCTGCAGTGATGGGAGCCCAGCCCTGCACTCTGACACGTGTCCTATCTCATACCCTAATGCTGAACAAGCTCTTCCTGGAGCAAGAGCAGGAATTCAGCCTCTTGCTCTATTCTGAGCCATAGTTTCTTCTCCACGGACCCGCTGCTGGCCTGCGGGAAGACCTCCTTCCCTGTGTGAAAAGGAGCTCAGTCTGAATTCATTTAACCTGGGGCTTCCCCACCCTGCTCCAACAACTGACCTCAGTCCTGGGAAGGGACACAACCCCTGCCAGCCTCAATCCATGCATTCATCCCCCCCAGGCCCCCTCCCACGCGTGCACAGTGTATCCAGTGTTCCCTGCTTAAAGCCGCCTTCTGCTCCAGCGTCCCCGGCCCTGCACGGACACAGCCTCTGCACAACAGGAGGGGTCTGTTCCCACATCTGTTCCCACACTGCCCCTTTCACACAGGCTGTCACAGTGGCATCTGAGAGGCTCAGGAAGGCTGGTGAGCTCAGGCTGATGGACTCTGGAGGGAAGGTGCTTCCACCACCCGCAGAAGGAACCGGGGCTGTGAGAGGTATGGGATGCAGGGAACAGGGTCAGCCTGTCCAGGCTGTGGGAGAGCAGGGACAGAACCTCTGTAAGGCACAGAAGCCCCACCAGGAGGTGGCCATACTCACTCTTTGGCCAATGAGACCTTGCTCTCCAGGGATTCCTAACTGGCCAGGATCACCCTGAAAAGAAGGAACCACATACACAGTGACAAGTTGTTTACTGACAGTGAGTGAACGTGGAACACTTCCCATTACACTCCTCATTTTGACTTTTTCTTTCCTTCTCCCACACAAACACTTTCAGATCAGTTTTCAGGGAGGTTTAAAGACCCAGCATAGGGACAGCACAGAGGGACACATCTTGCAGGCTCTGGTGCAATGATGCTCGACAGAACAGGGATCAAGGAGGGGTCTGTGCTGGCTGCACTGCAGAGCCAGGGCGTATTCCCTGGCATGATCCTTCACAGACAAGCAGCAGTGTGGGTGCAGTGTGGTGTGGTGGCAGACACAACCAGAGAGAGAGAAAAGAAAACCAACAGTTCTTTAATCCCCAGCTCCACAAGAAGAGCCTGAATCTTTGATGGCACCAAAATGAGTGAACTGAAGGTGTTGGAGCTGGCAAACAAATGGATCTCAGTTAGAGGCTGCCAATGTAGCACTGGGGCTACAATGACCATAGGGCAGCTCCCTCCTGTTTGTGCCCATCCAAACAACTCACTTTGCAAGGAAGAGAGCTCTGGAAATGCAGAGGCTTCAGGGGAAAAAGGTTTGAGCTATCCATACACCTCATCCCACAGCAGACTGCTCTGAAAGCAGTGACTGCCCACACCAGGCTTGGTCCAGCTCCTTCCAGCTTGGAGAAGGAGCAGGATGGGACTCTCACTCCCTGACTTCCCAGCAAGGACAGGAGGTAAAGGGGTGTGTGTGCAAATCATCGTGTCCTGTTCTGAGGAGGGCAGCCAGGAGCACAGGAGCTGAAACACTCCAAAGACATGGTAGCTCCAGTGAAGTGTCAGAAGATTTGCCAAGGAAAACATGGCAAAGGATGGGGCTGGGGGTGGGAGTGAAGGGCAGCACAGAGGAAACTGCATTTAATCCCCACATAGAGTTTGTTCAAAAGCTCTGCTCACGGGAGCAAACCTTCAAACCAAGGGGGTTAGGATTAAATAAAACCCCCTCTGAGCTGCTCAGCACTGGGATTTTATTCAAACAAAGAGATGGCTTTTATGTGGACAAGAAGGTGCATTCATGGTCTGGAGGAGGGCACCCTTCCCCCCTTAACCATCAGAGGAGTGCAGTCCCCAGAGAGTTGAGGCTTGGAAACTGTGGCAGGACCTTGTCTGAGAGTATTTTTAAGTCTGGGACCTTCCTAAGACTCTTCTGGTTTCAAATTAGAAGCTGCCTGGATCTCTGAGTCCCAAGGACTCCTCTCTCTGTTCAGATTTTGGATTTGCAAAGAGTTGAGCTTCATTTCCATGGCCCTGCAAAGCTCTTGAGGCACAAGATCCCTGGGATGGGGCTTCTCCCCAGTACTGACAGCCTCCCCCTCAGGATGGGACTCAGCAATGGCTAAATTTAACCCAATTTTAGGTTTTTTTAAACTTTATCTGTTGTTGAATGCCCTGTCTGCCTTGGCTGCTGGAGGGTAAGCCTGCAATGTCATTCAGTCCTGCAGGAACACAATTATCTGCCCAGTTTGACACAGAAATTGCACTCAGGGTTTTTCTTACCTTCATGCCAGGTTCACCTGCAAGGCCAGGTTGTCCCATTGAGCCAGGCGGTCCCTGGGAAAAAAAACACCCAACAAGATAATGAAAAAACCCATTGTAACCAAGCAGAAAGCAAGATCAAAGACATAATTCCTTTAGCAGAGCCCTCCTGGGACAGCTGAGCCCTGGTTGCAAAGCAATTACCTCCCTGGAGCTGGCTCGGGGTCTGCAGCATCAAAGAGGCCCCTCGTGCCTGGATTCTGGGAGGGCTCTGATCAACTCTCACACCTCCCCTCTCCCAGCCTCCTCTGCCAAGCACCTTTCTCTACCTCCTTCCAACCCCTCTGCTTTCTAAGGTTAGTAACCACAGCAGGGAGCAGCACTGGAACCAGCTGGGAAAGAAGGAAAAAGCTCCAAAATCAGGCCTGAAACCTCCTCCCCAGGATCCAGCAGGCTGGCTGGTACGGCAGGTAACAAAAATGTGTGGCTGTGCTCTTGCTCCCTGCTCCCTGCAGCCCCACTTCTCAATCACCACTGGTGTGAGCACATCCCCTGCACCACCAGTTTTGTTTCAATGAGGCCCAAGTTGCCCCTTTCAATGAGGCCAGAGCTTCCAGCTGAACCTCTGCCCCCCATTCCCAGAGAGGCAAGGGCACGATGATGCTGCCAGCTAAAGGGAGCCAAGGGCAGCAAGGTTACATTGAGCCCTCCAGCAGAAATTTTGGCCAGATTTGGCCTTGACATCCATCACTCAACTGTCTCTGGCTGTACTGGGCCAGCAAACATGCAAAGAGCAATGGCTGGGCTCAGAGCAGAAATCCACAGCCCAGGGCTGTCACCAGGCTGGAAGAAAGTGTCTCACACTTGTGTGAGCACAGACACCTGCACAGAGCCCTGGTAGAGGGCTTTGGCATCCCTCAGAGAGCCAAACATGAGTGCCTGACCCGGAAAATGATGGGAATTAAGATAGAAAGATGGAAGATGTGAGAATGACCTTGCAAAGCATTCTCACTCAGTCCAGCTCCATGTGCAGCCCCCAATAGCGGGGTCACAGTCATTCACTGTCTTTAGTACCGAGATCTATTGGGAGCTTTAATCTTGGTACATTTTCTCCTACCTCTGGGAAGCCTGGGGAATGAAAGTCTCTAAAACAAGCCAAAAGATGGGACAGTAAAGCTTCTCTTTAAAGGATTTGAGTGGTTTATTTACTTATGATATTTGCATTCCGGACAACAATCTCCCTTCTCTTTACAGTTGGGAATAAAGGAAAAAAGAACACATAGTCAAGGGAGCTACCCAGGGAATAAAGCCAATTCCTGGCTTGCTGAAATGGATTCAAGCAGAGCAGGGTGTGTGTTGGGTTTGTGAACAAATGGTCAAGTCACGCAATGAGAAAATTCAAGCTCCAATGAAAGCAAAAATCCTGCTTTGGTTTCTCCAGAGGTGCCAGTGCAGAGAAATGCTCCTGGAAGAGTCACAGATTTGAATGAAGCTCTGTACTTTCTTGGTTGGCAGCATCAGGAGTGGCTCAGTAGCAGCTTTCCAGCTCCCCAGTGTGGTTTACCATGCTGAGAGCTCACTCCATCCAGTCCAGCAGCCATGAGAATGGAAACTTTCATGACTCACACACTTTGCATAGACTGCATTCAAAGCCACCTTCGTGTCTGTGTTACAGCTCAGGACCTACAGAAAGGACCTACACAAGGGGAACTGGCACACGTGATATACAGAGCCAACTCTGTATTATTCCAAGAGCAGTGAAATCAAGCCAAAAGTGCAGAGGAGTTGGGGAAACCACAGAGGCATCCCCTGCACACCACTGGGGCACTGTTTGGCAGCTGCTGCTGGGTTTTGCTGTGTTTGTGCCACTGCTTCATGGCAACCAGGGCCCAGCAGCACCGTCAGCAGCAAAGGCGTCTCTGAGCTTCGTGCATTGGCTGCAGCAGCCTGGCCTGGGGCTGCCATGGCAATCTGGGCAGGCTGGCAAACCTGGGCCGTGTCAGCAGCAGTGCCAGGGAGTGGGAAAGAGCAGGGCTCCGTTTGAATTGTTATTGTGCTGGGTCCCTGACTCTGCACCCTGGTCTCTGGTGTGGTCACCTTTGAAACGTTTCTCTGGTTGTGAAGGTGGGTCTACATTTCCACCAGCTGGATGTCTGTGGCTGTGATAAAAGGGGTGCTCGAATTTCTGATTTTCACTGTTTGCTTTGGAAGCTGACTTTCAGACTTAAGGGGAATCCTTCCTTCTTGTTCCACATTTCCAGGCGTGGAAGGATGTTTCCCTGCCTCCCTCACTCCTGCCACTCTTGGTAGAAGGGGAAAACAAACAGGAACAAAGATCAGACCTACCTTATGCCCCATTTCTCCCAAAGGCCCAGGTGGCCCCTGTGGTCCTTGGGGACCCTGAAAAAGAGAGACACAAGGCTCTTTTCATACAACTGTTTTCATTTCTGAAGGGCCATCACTTCCATGGTCTGTAAGATAAAACACCAGTTCCCTCCCACATCTCAGAGGAGTTATTCACTGTGCAAGAGCTGGCCAGTGGGATGGAGAGGCCAACAATGGGTGTGTTGAGGCACCTTAATAGGCAAAGAGCTCAGAAGGCCCTTCATCTTCCTGGCTCCCATCTAAAACAACAGCAGTTGGGGACCTGAAAGTGCCTGGTTTACCCTCTCCCTTCATAGTCCAGCACAGTCCCCACAGACAGAGAGAGCAGGGGAAGATCCCTCTTCCTGCTTTGGTGGTCCTGTTGGCCCTCCTTGAGGTCTGTGTCTTCCCCCAATGCCTCCCCCAGAGCTGTGGGCTCAGACACCATCAGCCTCCCTCCTGCTCCCCCTTCCACTCTACCTACACTCCAGCTCCTCCTGTTACATCTGACTCTGTCACAGACCCAACCTTGCTCTTCTTTTCTATCTTTCCTTCCCTTCCAAAATCCACCCCAGGCTGTATCCTACACTTTCCATGGCCCCCTTTTGCTTTCCAGGGGTCTGACCTTGTCTTTCCTTATGGCTCCTAGGACTCTAGCCAAGTCTTTCACGTCTCTGACCACGCTGGAGTTGGCAAGGACAGAGAAGCTGGGAAGGGGATAAGTGGTGGGGAAGAGACAGACAGAGAAAGAAATGAAGTGTCTGTGTGTGTGCAAGGAAGGACAGATGGAGAGAGAGTGATAGGACACTTGCCGGGTCGCCTGGAACCCCTTTTGCTCCTGGAGGTCCAGAAGGTCCCTGGATGCCCTAGAAAAATTAAAAACACCAGGGTCAGCTCCAACCCAGCAGCAATCCTTCATGTGTCTTGGCAGAAATGTGCATCTCAGAAACACTTCAGTGAAAGGAGGGGAGGGGTGGCCCCGTAAGTGTGAGACAGGGTCCAAATTCTTCCTCCTGGACCAGGACTCAAAACTGACAGGCTTGAGGTTCTGAAGGGAAGCACAAGGGATGGACACTTACCGGGAAGCCACGTGCTCCAGTCTCTCCAGTCTCCCCCATCTTCCCCTGTGAACACACAGTTGCAGCAATGAGCAGCTGGGATGTGCTGGCACACCTGGGGTGCTTTGTCCTGGAGGGCACTGAGGACGTGTGGGTGCCCCCAGGGCTGGCAGCTCTGGCTCTCACAAGGACATACCTGCAGCCCAACTGGGCCCACCCTGCCTGGCTCCCCTGGTCGGCCCTGCAAAGCAAAAACACAAAGGCATGTTGGCAGGAGCACAAACTGTTGGTGATGCTCTTCTGCCCCAGCCCATCTGCTCTTGCGTTTTCGTGCACCAAATATCCCCTCCAGCTCCCTGCAGTTTTGAGAGGCCAAATGCCCAGGATCCTGCCCCGAGGAACACCCCAACCAGCAAGGAGTGTGGGCAAGGGTCCCGATGCCAGCATGGCATAGATTTTACTCTGGTTGCAAGACAGACTCATCCCTGCTGGTTGATCCTTCTGGAGCAATAGAACATCCCCTGCTCCTGGAGGAGGATGTGACCTTGATCCTGCCCAGAGCATTTCACAACACAGCTGAGAGCAGCCTTGGCCCTCACCTTGACACCTCGCGACCCTGGCTCGCCTACTGGTCCATCAGGTCCTCTGGCACCCTGGAAAGAGGCAAAAGAGAGGCAAAAATAAGAACACAGAGGATATGTCTCACTGGAAAATCCAGCTGTCACTCTCGCCTTGGCCACCAGGACTGTCCATGAGATCAATCCTGGCTAAGCCAACTCATACCTGCTTGGGTTGAGCTCAGCAGCTCAGAGCCCAGGACTCATAAGATTCTTTCTGTGTTTTGTTGCTTCATTTCTCACTGTTACCAGCACACAGCACTTTTTATTCCTGTTAAACCAACTACCAACCACAAACCAAAGCCAGAGGAGAAAAGCAGGCCAGGAACAGCCTTATTTTCAGACAACAGTTACATGACAACAGTTTTGCAAGGCACAGACTTGCAGTTCCAGCCTCACTGATAGCAAACCTCTTCCTTCCTAGAAACCTTGCTTTTCCAACTGCCTCTGCCCTTAACCCTTGGCACACCACGCTGTCTCATCATCACAATCAGGGCAAAACAGCTACAAAATACAGAGGCACAGAAATCCCCACTATACAGCACCTTCACATCACCCTTGGCCCCAAACTCCTCCCAAAGACAAGGGTGTATTTGCTGGCAGCTGGACTCCAAGCCTTCAGCTACAGCTATGTGATATTTAAAGGCCTGGCTGCTGTTAAGGACCAGGCAGGTGCTCATGCATATGGAGGTGGGGAGGGTCTGGTGCCAGGCCTGGCATCTGCTCCCAGGTGTGTGAGTGTGTGGAGGGCACAGGGACCTCGGGAGGTGTGTGGGACACACATGCTGCTGCAAATGAGCAGGTGTGATTAGCTAAAATGGAACATTCATGGTACAGCTCGGGTGTCATTGAGGAAGGGGCATCCTTCTTGTTTCTGAGGGTTATAAGTGAGGAGAGCCCTGGGAAGATGGGAAGGATGTGATCATGGAAACAATGGTTTGGGTTGGAAGGGACCTTAAAGACCATCTGTATTTCAAGCTCATTTCAGAAGAGCTGAACACACAACCTTCTGCACCATATGACCCCCAGTGTGTCACACTGAGAGGGAATAAAGAGCCACTGTAAGAGAAAATGGAACAGTTAAAAAAGGGCATATCAAGAGACTCTACTGAGAGACGTCATGTTTGTAATCAGTTCATGAGCTCAGTTGGGACTCTTAGGCGCTACTGCGATATAAATAATAAATAAAAACACAGAGTGGTGCTAGAATGTAGTGGTAAGAGGAATTCTGAGAGCTGGCCAAGGCAGAAAGGGAAAACAGGAGCCAATGTGCTTAATCGGGATGCAAAGCCAGTGCCAAAAGTAATAACAGGGCTAGGGAGCCAGTGCGTTAGAAAAGCAACTCCAGGATGACAGGCAAAGAGAGAGGCTCACAAAGAAAGGCAGTGTACAGCAGAAATATATAGGAACCCCAGCCAAATTATTACAGCAGACAAACATTGTCAATATAAAATAATGCAAAAACTTCTACTGCGCTTTGCAGAGCCCTGTGCCGCTGAGAGGAGCAGAGATTGAATAACCAATGGCCTCTATTGCATTGCCAGTAAAGCACAGCTCTAAGGAATGCTCAGCCTGGCCTCCAGGACAGACAGACACAGGCCTGTACCCCACATGGGATCCCCACAACCAAAGGGGTGTTTCACAGTTGGGGCTGTGCTGCACAAATGTCACAGCACCTCTCTCCAGCCTGACACCCCAAGTGCTGTGGCTCATTCTGGCCCCTAGATCAGAGAGCAGTAAAGACCAAAAGTTTTATTAATCCATGTCCCTATAAACCTCAAAACACAATGACACAGACCAGAAGGTTCTTTAAAAGCAGGGTTACTGACAGCTTGAGTCAGACAGCCCTGTAAGCTGGGGTGGTGGGAGAGCAGGGCCTGGAAGCATCTTGGGGGCTGCCTGGGGTGACTGGGACACCCAGGACACAGCCAGACCTGCCCACTGAGAAGGGAGGTGTCAGCATGGCTATGGTGCTGGCACTCTGGGAAAGCACCCTTGACAACCAACTGCTCATCCTCCCTGGAAAGCAAACTGTTCCCCTCCACTTTGAGTAGCCACTTGGATATTTTGTGCAATTACGTCTTTACTATCCATGATGTAGTGACCTACTAGTGAAGCAGGGAAGGATGTGCAGAGGGCAAGGATTCCTTTGTTCAGGCCTGGAAGAGGGAGCAGGGATCAGAAGCAGGTGGGACATGGAAATGACAGTGATGACCCAGGTTAGATTTGGGAAGGAAACTGGGAAGGGACTGACGCCTCCAGACCTGTCTGCTTTAGCCTGTCCTGCCCTGTCCAGCCCCTTTGCCAGTACTGGGCTGCTCTAAGCTGGGTATTGGATGTTGGGTGCCCTCAGTGATGGCTTTGGCTCTCATCAGGGCTGGCTGGCTGGGGAACTGTTTACAGTATCCTCATCTCTTCCAGCAGAGCCCTGTCACCAGCATGGCAGGATCTGCCAGGGCAATCTCACTTCACAGCAGTCACCTGCCTAATCCCATCACAACCCATCTCATCGGCATCTGACCTGAGGAAGGGGATAGTGACCCTCTATTTGCACATGCATGTGGCAAGCTTCATCTTCTCCAGCCTCCTGGGCTGAAACCAGGGATAAAGGCTTCCCCTAATTCACCCTGGCAGGGAAAGCTACATTTAGTCAATTAGTTAAATCTTTAAAACTCTCTTTTACTGACAACGCTGGTTAGAGATGAGTGAGTGAGGTCCTGGCAGCTCTCCAGGGAGCATCCCAAAGCCAAGAGCCTCAAGGCACAGCACTTTGCCTTCCTCCTGCAGACCCAGCAGCCTGGCCTTGCAGGCAGGGCTGAGCAGAGTCCCTGGACTCCCCCTGCACCCTCAGTGCCCCTTGGTCAGAGAAGGCCAAGGCAGCATTTCCCTGAGCTGGGCAACACCAAGCACCACTGTCAGAAACCCCAGACTAAACAAGGTGTTATGATGTTGGCCAGATGTGAACAGCTCACAAACACAGGGGGACTCAGCTCCAGGTGAGGCAGTAGGGCTATATCCTGCTGCTAGAGTAGACAGCATTCCTGCAGAATTCAGTACTGCACAGGGTGTTTCTGCAGAGCAGTGCTGCATTTCCCCTGTTAGACAGCAACTCAGAGCTCCAACAGAGACAGTGACCAGCCTCTGAACAGCAGCAGGAAGGAGTAGTCAGTAGCTCCTTTCCAGAAATCCAAAGCTTCTTCCTTACCCAGTTATCCAAATATTGATATTTCACTATCACAGTCTGGCCAAACAAAAAGCAAGCAGATACCTTGAGAGAAGCCAAAGGGAGACATCCCTGGATATGGATCTGGAGCAAACCTTTCCTCAAACACTTCTAGGGCTTTCTCTGTCAACTGGAAAGATCCCTGGAAGCGAAACAATACCCTCTGCTTCTCCATGAGCAACAACTCAGCTGGGCTTGGGAAAGCAACTGTTTTCAGGTTTGCTTAGGTAACACCACTTTACAAATTCCCTCAGCTGGTGATGCTGGGAAGCATCAGGTCCCTGTGGCAGAGGCAGCAGTTCCTTTTTCCTCTGGCATGGAGCAGCAAAGGGCCTGGAGTGCAGGTGTGCTCCCCTTATCTCATCTTTGCAGGCTTCACCTGGGCAGCAGCTGATGCAGGAGCTGGATGAATTAATGGCACAGGGGAAAAGAAAGATGTGCCTTGGGATTTGGAAAGCTCCTCTGTGTCACCCAAGCCAGAACTCAGCAGTGAGAGAATAAAATCCCAGAAATACTGACAGGCACCTTGGCCAGGTGAATAGGGCAAGGTAAGACACTTTACAGCAGGATTTCAGGTGCAGCTTTATGATCTAAGTCACAAAATCATGGCTCTAGTTGATATTTAACCTTTTATAGAGATTCCCAGTGTTTTTGATGACAATATCCTTAGGAGAGCATGCTGAAGACCACACATTTTCCTGCTGTGAGGAGGTGATTAGCAGAAATGTGCTTTAGGATTTAAGTGAGATAGGGTGAGGGGCTTGCTGGACCAGCTGCCTCCAAATTTAAACCTTGATTTGGTTAAATAATTAGGTTTAAGCATGTACATAGCTGTCACTAGCTGGATGTTAAGCACATGTCCAAGTGTTACACTAAGTTCAGATGAAGGGAAATGAGGGCTCACATGTCCAAGTTTCTTGTCCTTAGGGAAGAGGAGAGGGGAAGCCACGTTTGGGGAAGATTGTTGAGTATCAGTTTGGTAGAATAAACAAAAACTTGTGAAAGAACAACAGCTCTGTCAGGACTAAAAAGAAGGTTACAATTTGTAAAGAATTTTCTTTTAAAAAATATACATATTTTGACAATATAAAAGCTATCACAATATAAATGCAGAGCCCAAAAATCTCCATTGTTCTTTACAATCAAAACCATATTTGCTATTTACGTTTCCTTCAAAAGCAGAATTACTTTAATGAAGCATCCACAAACAGAGCTCATGGAATCCACAAACATCTGGCAGGGGCTGCACTCATGTTTCCACTCTGAGTTGAATTACATCCCTTCTGTAAGCTAGGACAGACAGAGGGTAATGTCTGAAATTACAATTGGGGGATCATTTCCCCATCCTGAGTAAACCAAGAGCCGGAATCACAAGAGCAAGTAAGCAAACAGAGGATACTATGTGCCTGGAATATCTTCTGAGAGTATGAAGAGAAAGAAAATGTGAATGAGAGAGATACAAACCAGAAATCCTCCGGGCAGGAGATCTGCTGGTTCTTACGATACCGACTTCCCTACCTCATAGCCACTGAAATCTGCAGGATTTCAGAGCAAAGCCCAAGTTCCTTCTTTCTGCTGGGGATCTTAGAAAGGACATCTGTCTGTCTCACAGATTCTGTGTGGATTATATCTCTGTGGTGCTCAAACACACCAGATCTCCACTGGGGAGTCAAGAGCAGGAGCAGTGCAGGGCACAAGCAGCAGATCCAGAGGCTCAGTCCCTGCTGGCAGAGTTTTAGGCAGAGCTTTACCCCTCTTAGACTCTGGTGTCCTTGAGGTAAGATCAATTCCTTGATGCCCCCTTTTCCCCAGTCACTGCCTCCTTTCTGCCTCGATGCTCTGCATGTCCTGGGCTGACTTTTTGCTGGGCTCTGCAGCTCACCAGGATACAGCCACTGCTGCATTCCTGGTTTGCAGGGCTGGGATGCACACTTTGAAGTCTGGGTTGCTCAGTGGAGGAATGTCCAGAGGGTGTGACTGGCACAGGATCTGCTGGACTGAACATCTGGAGAGGAAATATAAAGCCAGGCCATGGAGCTGAAGGTCTCTACTATGTGATAGGTTATTTTGAGGGTGGACAGTGCTGGCGGCAGCTGATGTTGCACAGGATTTCTCTGAAGGGTTTGACACCATCTCTCTCTGGATCCAGCTACAGCCAAAGGCAGGTCCCTGCTGTCCCAGCCAACCTCCTTTCTTGGGAGCTGAATCCAGCTTTGCTTTTGTTTTTACCTTGTGTGACGATAATAAATATTCCCTTTGTCATTCCTGACAGGACGAGTGGAGCTGACACTTGCCTGGTCTGCTGTTCCTTCCTTGTGGGCTGAGGACTTGAGGCCAAGGTGGATGTAAGAAGCCAAAGAGGGTTTATGTGAGTGACTCTTACACAGCCCAAGAGCCAGACACTGCAGTTGCCTGCAGATCCCTGCTGCAAGGAGAGGCTCAGTGCCAGGCATGGGGTTGGATCCCTGGCTGGCAGCTGGAGGAGGCAGTGCCAGGAGTCCTTCTCTGTCACTGCAGACATTAAAGGCACTGACAGAAGCATCTGATCCCCTCAGAGGACCCACCTCTCCAGGAGCCTGCACAGTCACAGCCTGGATTCATCCAGAAGGTGTTTCCTGTTCAACTCTGTGCTGTAGTTTTACCTTGAGATATTTTCCACCATCCATTCAGAGCCTGCCATGAAGGAACCCCTGCAGTTTCTCATCCATGAGTATCATGGATATCCCAGACAGCCCAGTTTATCCCTGCTGTGCAGCACAGAGGAGCCTCTGTCCCTTGGGGCCCCTTTGCAAGTGGACCTGGGGAGTGGACTCCATGTGCCTTCCCACCAAGGAGAACAGAGGCATGGAAGCTGTTTTTCCCACTCACAGGCTACAAGCTGAACCCTGATAAACATCTGCTGAGCTAGGATGTTACTGGTGTCCTTCTAGATGTGATTTCAAAGCTTAGACCAGTTCCAGGGTACATAACTCTGTGGTTATAAAGCTTCCTAGTTGGTTATTCCATTTCCTTTTACTGGTCCCAGCTATTTGAAGAGAGCATTCACCCTGGCACAGGGAAACATGCAAACTTTGGCTGTCCTGAATCCCCCAAGCAGGAGTTGCAGGAGAAGCAGAGTCTGGAAGTAGGTAAAATGTGTAGTTTACTCCAGTATGTCTTTGAAAATGAAACATGGAAACAGATCCTTGGAGGGAGAAATGCAAAATATGTTGTTGTTGGGGCCTGCAGCAGAACCCATGTGTGCTCGCTATTAATACTTTGTAAAGCAGCTGGACAAGGAAAAACAACCCAAAGCAGGGATGCTCCTGCAATAAATATCCTGTTGGAGAAGAAAGACTGAAGAGCTCAGTGGGACATGGGCTGGATGTCACAGGCAGGAAAACAAGCAGCTTTGGCAGGTCTAGGGGTCATTGTGCTGTCGGCTGTCACCCAAAAAGAGCAGGGAGAACCACACAAGAACTGACTCAGAGGGTCTGTGAGCTCTTTATCCAGGGAAACATGGACTTGTAGCACTGTCAGTGGTGCCAGGGAGTGCCTCACCCAGCACAGGGCTGGGGGCTGCTCTTGCCAGGCAGGGTGAGGAGTCACACGTGGCAGTACCACACAGGATGGTACTGTTGAGGTACGTACAGATAAAACCAGGGCTGGAAAAACCCTTAGAAAGACACAGGATGTGCTTATAAATTGATCTACTGACCATGCAAAGCACACCTTCCTCACATCACTGCAGAGCCCTGCCAGGAGGTGTCGATCCTGTGAGGCTGGAAGGGCACACACAGGAAAAACAGACTGCTCAGCTCAAATTTTTCTGGCTTTCTCTCTTATTTTTCTGTCTCAAAATAATATTTCCTCCTTCATCTGCCTCTGGTTAAATCACAACACTTCATATCTCAGCTGCTTTTTCTCCCTTGGCAACAAAGGCACCTTCACTGGTTTTTTACCTGCACCCTTTTCCCCAGCCCATGTCCTTTTTCACATGACTAAACCTTCCTCATCCTCACCAGAAGTATCCATAAACTGTGTTTTGACATGGCAGGTGGTTGGAAAAGACAGGCTGGGCCACTTCCATGATAACCTCTACACTGGAGACTCCTCTGCCCTTACACATCCCTTGCATTCACATCCCTGGTCAGATTTGCTTCAAGGACTGCAGCCTTTATGTGCAGCTGGGGAGGTGCTGCCCAACTCCTGCTCATCTTCACACCCCCAGAATAAACCACCAGATTGCTTTTCCAATGTCTGGAAGAGGAGAGGGACAAAAGCTCGTGGAGAGTCCTTACCCTGCGGCCTTTCATCCCTCTGATCCCTGGTGCACCACGGGCTCCTGCTGGACCCTGCAAGGGGAAAGGGGAAACAAAATGAGGATGAAGGAGAAGGAATGCAGCAGCTTTGGTAAGACCCCATATTCCTACATGACCTGCAGGGGCCTCAGAGGCAGACCCTTGACCAGCAGGTTGGTTCATGAAACCCTTGCCAAAAGCATCACCAGATTTACTTGTCTATAAATGGCTTTTTTTCCAAACTCAGTGATTGTCTTTGGATTATGAGCATTTAGGCCAAGGATCCTGGCTGAGGTTTGTATGCTTAATGACCTGCAGCCTGTTATCTGTGTCAGTGGTGTGATGTGAAGAGCAGCTGAACATCCAGAATCTGCTCCAAACCTATTAAAGCAGCTGTTGCTCAGATGTGTTCAAAAATAATAATAACCAGGATCTGTTTTTGAGATGTCCAAATAAAAATCAGACACCTCATCTTGGGTATCCAAGTTTGATCTTTTCAGTCAAATACTGATTTTATCTTCAAGTAACTGTTGCCCTGTTAATGCAGCATAAATATTGATACTGGAAGATAAATACTAATTTCATTTGGATTGTTGATGTTGTGTATGATCCTGTTCTTCTTATAATTACAGAAAGATGTCAGGTTTTCTTTTAACCCGGATTTGTACGCACTTGATTCATTTTTGTGCATACAGAAAATCAGCATTTCTTTCCTGCTAAAATATTGATCCGTGTCAAAAAAAAAAAGGATATATTCAATTAGCAGGACATAGTTCTAAAGCCTCATATTTAAAGTTAGTGCCTTTCTGCTGTCAGAAAAGAAAACCTCAAAATGACACATTCCACCCTTACCCTCTCAAGCATTCTACATCAGATTTGGCTATTTATATATTAATAGCTTTCACCAGTTGTCAGCCCTGCAAACTCCACCAAGAATCAGAACAGAATTGGACTGTGATCTTCCTGCTGCTCCTACCACTGCCACTAGGGAGGATTTTGCTTTTGGAATGGCAGGTAAGTTCAGAACAGAAATGCTGAGCTGTTCTCACTCAGGATGGAAAAGTCAGTTGACTGTAACTGTATTTGTGATCACAGTAAATCTCAGTTTTGCCACTGAGGTCAGTAGTGACTGGCACAGGCAGTGGATGTGTCAGATGCCTGTTTTATAGAGGTTTTTATGATAAACACACACTGAAATGAAATTCTGTGTTGGTATTTGGAATCTCCTCTGGAAGTCCCAAGCTATTCCAAACAGCTTATGAAAACACAAGGACAGAAACACTCATTGTGGTGGCAAATGTTGAGGGAACAGCTAGAAACCATGCTGGGAATCTGAAGAAACTGTTTAGGAGAAGATAAGTGACCTATACCTATATATCTATATCTATATAATCTACACATGTTATTTTCAAAACTCTATATTAACACAAAAGATGCACCATGATGGTGATTAAGAAGAGGGAAAAGCAATTCACAAGTTCAGTGAGCTGAAACTAAGGGCTAAATCTCCTACCATTGATTTTTTTCTTTTGCTTCCCATTCCCAATCATCCTTTATTGAATTAATCAGCCATCAGTGCTAATGCTCACTCAAAGATTTTAACAGTTTAGGACAAACAACAACTGCATGCCTCAGGTCTGGCTTGAAAGGCAAATAAGGAATGTTTGGTGGAGAAACAGCTGGAGTCAATGAACAGGGATTTGATATTAGGGGATTATTTGATTTACTGGCTCTGTGGGAAAGTTTGACTTGTTGAATTATGACTTTTTAAAATGCAGTCGTGGAGGAAACATTTTGCTTGGATGAACTTGTTATGTGCCTGCAGGAGAAGAGGGAACTGAAGGAAGCAGAAGGACCTGGGGACAGTCTCAGCTCCCGGAGCTTTGCCGAGAGGTTTTGGTATCTCCACCTGGATCTGATGCCTCAACTCACACTACTGTTATCCCCCAGTGAAGTCAGACAGAACTTGGCCTCAGTTGGAGGTGCATTTAGTGGTGCAGGATGGTGCTCAGGACTGGAGGTCTCTGCCACAGGGCCAGCACAGAACCTGCCTTGGCCAAGGATGATCAGAGGCACAGAGCAGGAGGGAGCCCGGTGCTCCAGCTGTCCCCAAGTCATGCAGCAGCTAACCTGATGGGAAGTTGCTAAAAATGGGACATCTAGAGGTATCCAGCTGCCTCCTAGGCTTCTCCTAGGCTTCTGCCAACAGCAAATGCTGCCATGATGGCCCACAGAGCATCTCAGCACTGGGGCTGTGGTTGGCACCATGCTGCTTTTGTGGAAAGGACCTGGCTGGTGCTACGTTGCTGCTCTTCAAGCAGTGATGGGCCACCCTGAGGTGATGCTTGACCCCAGATTTTTTCATTTCCTCATCTCCACTGATTTCCAACTGTGCAATGTGTGCCCAGGCAGCAGCTGCCTGCAGCCGGTGCACCCAGAGCATCCCCAGGCTCCCAGCAGCGGCAGAGCTGACCCCGATCTGGAGGCCACACCTTTGGCACTGCCTGGGCATTTCACTGCTGTGATCTTCCTCCCAATTACCAGCACTGTGGGAATTCACACACTGAGCAAAATCCATTCCCTGCACCCTCCCAGGGCTGCCTTTCTGCTGGCTCTGGCAGCACTTGTGCTCCTGGGAGAGCTCGAGCTCCGTCTGAACAACGGCTGTGGGAAACTGGAGCCAGGCTAAAATCGGCCTCCACGGCGATTGCACGCTCCAGCCACAGCTGCACGTGTGCCAGAGGAGCCTGTCCAGACAGAGGGTCTGTCTGGGGGAGCTGCTCTGCTGCTCCTCTCGTGCCAGCAAGGGCTTTGTCCAGGCACGGTGCGGTCACACTGCATGACGTGGTCACCGTGGTAAATCACCGTGATACATCAGCACAGCCCATGGTGTGATCACCACACTGCCAGCCATTCCCAGCCTGCAACACCTTCAGCCAGAGACCTTGTGTCATGCTAAAAGGTTGAGGCTGGATTGTGACTTTTGCATCCTCTCCTTAGGGAAATGGGCTACAGAAGTTTGAATTAAGCACTGTGCTTTTTCACATTTCTTTCCGTATTGCTCCCACCCATGTCCCATCCCTTTCCCCATAGCTCTTGTTCATATCAAACTCAAATAAACTGGGGTGCAGTTGCTTGACTTAGCCCACAAAAGCCCAGGATGTGGTATTACAAGGTGATGATAGCCTTTACTTACTGTTGGTCCAGGGATCCCAGGAAAACCCACTCCTCCTGGTGTCCCGGGGTGCCCCTAAAAGGGAAGGAAGAAGAACATGCCTGGTGTGAATGCTCATAATCTGCACAGCCCTTCTTCCTCCAAGGGGGAAGACAGGAAAAAAGGCATTGTTGGCAGCTTGCAAGGTCAGGCAGGTCTGATATTTGTCAGGCTAAAATTGCTCAGGGGCAGAGGGAGACAGCCAGGCTGTCAATAGCCCAGCTCAAACCCAGCCAGCGGTAACAGCAGTAAGATTTTCTGAGAAGCTCAAAAGAGAATGGGCTGAACTATTACGAAAAGAAGTCTTTGGGTCTTGCACTAGGGCAGACAGGAAATAAGTGTCAGAGCAAGACAAAATCCAGCTGAGGTCCCCTCTGTTAAACCACTAAATGGAGATCCCTGAATGGCAGAGCACAGCAAGGCACAGTGACTGTGCTGCCCAAGCACTCTACATTTCCAGCTGCTCTGGGCAACTTGGGCAGATCCCTGTTCCTGGACCCTGTCTGTTCAGGAGCCAGGATGCTTGGGAACAGGCAATCCTCCAGTTCCTGGTTGTCTCCACTTGGCACAGCACGTCCTCAGCTGGTGGAGCCGCAAACACACTTCAAAACCCAGGGTTTTCTGAAGGGGGGATTGCTGGATACAACTGCTACACCTCAATATCCAGTCAGTCAAATGGCCATTCCCATCCCCACAGGCACAGGAAGAACTTGCAGCTGTCATCATGGAACTAAAAGACCAGGAGCAGCTGCACCCTTGGCTGGGGCAGAGACAGAGGGGCAGCAGCAAGAGCGAGAGGATGCAGACTTACTCCTTACCATCGACCCCTTGACTCCTGGAGGGCCTGGGGGTCCCACCGAGCCACGGTCGCCCTAGGAGAGAGACATGGGGAAGAGTGATCTACAGCAATGAGACAGCTAAAAAGCCACAGATTCATGTCTATGCCATCAGCTTTCTGCCAGAAAGGCTTCCAGAATGATCATCACCCTCCTTCCATCCTTCTCATCAGAGTAGTTAAAGGACTGCAGGAATTAACTAATCCTCCATAGCCCAAAAGAGAGGGGACTTTACTCTTGCCATCAAACCACAAAGGTATGGAGGAAACAGGCACATCACCTTCAATTAAACAGTACTAGGGCTGAACCCCTGGAGATCTCCAGCCCTTCCTACCCAAGGCATGACATCCCTGTTCTGCAGTATCATAATCCCTGCATGTGCTGGCATTTTCAGAGCCATGGATTTGAAGTCTGCTGTCATGAGGCCCTGCTGAGAGCAGGGAGTCAAGCTGGGAAAAAACAGAGATGCTGCCTGGTGTTTTCAGAGGAGAGTGCAGGTGTTTGGGGGAAACTCCCTGTCCTGTGGCTCATACTGAGCCCACAGTGCCAGCAACAATGACCTGGAGGTCTGATTTATGAGGGCCTCAGAGCTGGATGAATCCCCAGCCCACCCTTGAGATAGGATCCCTTCTAAAACAAGCCACCATTTAGTGCTACAAAAATGAATGTACCAAAACATCACTTGCTCATTCCAAAAGTCTTACTTATCCCCACATGCAGACCCGAGGGCAGGAGACAAGATGGTTAATCCCCCCGCACACCACCACAACTTGCTGATGTGAGGGTGACATGAAGGCATGGCTTTAGTGGTGGGACATTGACAGCTCCTTTGGGAGGTGGTGGCAATTCCCACACAAGTGCCTATGCTCACCCTGCAGCCCCAGGGATGCACTGGGAATTAGGTGTGTTACGTTCCTGTGCTCAGGGGGATGAGGAAGGAGGATTTAGCAAAAGCTGCCAATTAGTTTACGCCCAAAATCTGACCTACCTTCCAACAGCAAAAAGTGTAAGGGGAAATATTTTCTGGGCTCTAAGGAGCTTATTAAAAACAAACCCCAGAGTTTGTGTTGTCACCAGTTGGCCCTTGTAAACCAGTGTGTGGATTTTTTTCTCCCTGAATGGATGGATTTTATTAAGTATGTATTAACTGTATTGTTCTCTTTGATAATCTTTGGATTCTATTGGCTTCAGTCTCAAGTTTTGCAGCTCTCAGGATGGAGATTGCTGACTCAGCTATGTCTAATGAAAGCATATTTCCCACTTCATTTAGCTCACAAGAGCATAGTAAGCTGTAGGATAGTATGCCAACTGGAGGCCTGGTTGAGGTTTT
Source organism: Climacteris rufus (assembly GCA_013398175.1). Classification (NCBI taxonomy): domain Eukaryota; kingdom Metazoa; phylum Chordata; class Aves; order Passeriformes; family Climacteridae; genus Climacteris; species Climacteris rufus. The sequence goes on from VZRZ01000604.1 coordinate 241,497, forward strand.
GATTTGATGATGGTTATTTCTGTCATCCCTAAGTTTGTCCTGCTAGAGAAGCCTGATAGAAATCCCAGCTGTGCTGAGGATCTCCAAGGGCAGATTTTCAAAGGACAGCCCGGCTTTGCCTTGACACCAGTGTAACATCATCATAGTACAGAGTTGATTTGGAAGTTGAGGAGAGCTCATGTGGTCAAGGCTTTGGCATGGAAAGCACAGGGACAGATGTGAACTTAATGGAGTGGAGAAAAAGTTCTTCCCACGTCTCCTGCATGCCAACCCCCTTATTCCTCATTCAATTCAGGGCTGCAGCTGCCAATGAGACAGCTCACCCAGGCACCAATTTTCTGTCTAACCACCCTGGACACATCACAGACTCTTTATTCCTCTGTTTTCCTTCTCTAAAATGCAGCCCACGTAATTCCTTTTGGTTCTTGTGGGCCTTGACAGCTTGGACTGAGGCTGATTCTGCTACTGCCCCAGCAGAGCCCGTGGGGTGGAAAGGCTTTTCCAAAGGCTGCTGTGGACAGACAATAAAATGGATCTGCAGCAAACACAGTATAACTGTCACAGAGTCTTTACATCATTACCCAGAGGACAGGGCTTGAAGTAATAAAAGTGAGAGAGAGAGCACTGATGTGTGGAATTCATCGTTTTACGCTCTTCACTATCTTTATGGCTGCACTGTGAATAATTAAACCACCAATGAAAACCAGCAGCCTGCAAAGTGAGATACAATGAGTGACAAAGATGATTTGTCTTTGGGAGCTGCCTCTGAATAAAAGTTTACACTCTAATAGAAAACAAATTAATGTCCCTTTACATTTTTATGTGAAATAAGGCCCTTTTTCTCCCCAGAACAGGAGTGGGTCTGTACTGTACACAAGAGGGCACCAGCCCTGAGTGTGCTCAGAGGAACCAGGGCCAGCCAGATAGGATGGTTCTCATCAGATAAAAAGAGAAATATTTGAACCAGATTTTGCCCACATGGATGGTTGCACTCTTGTACTTTCTCTGCACCTGAGAAAGTGCTGAGACCTCCTGTTCAATGCAGGCTCAGCCCTGGTCCTGTGTGACCCCCCTGGCGACCCCGAGCCCACCTCTGCACAAATCTCTAACCTCTGTCCTGTGGACTCCTCCCATGACCAGCAACACAGGTCTGATGGGTCCCTCATTCCCATAAAAATCAGAGCTGACTGTTAAATACAAGCTGTCTGGCACATTATGAATGAGGAAAGTTAATTTTTCAAGGAATATTTGACAGCATCTCCTTGGAGGGCAGCGCGTGTTAGTTCCTGAATGAGAAGTGGATGATTTTGGCCTGGTCCAAGACTAGCTCAGACACCCTGGACGTGCTGCATTCCCAGCTGGGTGTTGCACTCACATGACAACTTAAATCTCCACAACCCTTCTCCCGCCCCAGTCTCCCTCATCCTGCAGAAGTTACAACAACCATTTCATTGCAAGCAATCCTACCTTTTCTCCCGCTATTCCAGGCTCCCCTACCGGACCAATGAAACCCATTAGACCCTGAGGAAAGAGAAGAGCACAATTAATTCTCAGTTTTTATTTGCTGAGAAAGTAAACAGTTCCTTTGGTCCACCTTGCTGGCTGCAATAGCACAGCATCCCTCGTGTAATGCTCAGTAATTCCTACTGGCTACCAGAGCGGACGGAGTTGCTCCCGGCCATGGGAACGTCTCACTGCACAGCTGGTTCTGCTTTAGGCACCAGCTGCAACGGCAGCACGAGGATCTGCAGGAACCACAACACACAGGACAGGGGATGAGTGAAGCACGTTTGGTAGAAAGGCTGAGTCCATGGCATGGCTTTGTTCCGAGAGTTTTCCCAAAACAGCTTCCCCAGGAGCATCAGCAGCGGGAGCTCCAGGGTTGCAGAGGCAGAGACTTGCCATCATTGTAGCTGCTGGACTGGGCAGACTTCCTCTGGGTTAATCCCAGCTGCCTCAGCCCTTTGTGCAGCCTAATTTTGCCCTGGATAGTGTCATGCTGGTGGGATGCCAGTAGGAAATAAAGGTCACCTCAGCCAAAGGGGCCAGCAGGGCAGTGGATCTTGAGCAGTCCTCAGAAATCATCTTGGAAAAAACCTCCAGTCTAAGCTCGGGATTTAACAACGTTCAGGATAACGAAGAAGCAAACAGAACTGCTTTTAATTAGGAAGATGGAAACAGATGTAATCTCAAATGAAGATTGCTCAGAATTAAAATACAGCAGCCTCCCTACCAGCTCCAGCGGTTTCTGGCTCTGGAGATGCAAGGGACTGTCCCCTCTGCCACGGCGGGTGCTCGCTCTCAATGCATGTTCTCATGGCCTCGTCCTGAGCCCCAGCAAGGGTCAGTGGGAGACAGAGATCTATATTTAGCTCCTCCAGTGAGTCTGTAACTGAAGGTATTCATCTCCTGTTGAGACACTTCATAACCTGCCCACACTTGCCTTGGGTGGTGTCAAATGAAGCCATGCCCCGGCTTGTTTGATTTTAGGCAACAGTCTGGTTGGTGCTGGGGGGTGGCTGCTGAGCAAGAGAGAGCTAGGGGATGGATCCTCCAGTGGTATCACAGTGCTCTTCCTCTTTTTTTAGAGCAATTTGAAATCTTCAAGATAAATTGTGAGGTTCCTCTATGCAAGAAGAAACACAACAGGGGAAGCGCTACGCTTCTGGAACGTGGTCTGAGGAAAGGGTGAGCTTTTCACCCTGCTGTCTCCTTTTTGAGAAAACAGCAAGAAAAGAAGGAAAAAATTCCTCTCTGTACTCCTGCTGCACTGCTTCCCCCATCCCCAGCTGGCCTGACATGTGTACGGTTCATAGAGGAGCTCCTTGCAGCCTGTGCCTTGCTGTGCATTGACAGTGTGAGCTGATTCTGCCCAGAGGAGCACTGAGTGCCCAGGGCAGGCTCCTCACAGGCTGTGCAACTCCTGTCACCCAAAGCCTCTCCCTCTCCATGAAGTTACACTCACAACATAGAAATGCAGCCCAAAATAATCAGCCTCATCCTATTCCCTCATGAGTGAGGCTCAGCAGACCCATTTCAAGTCAGAAAACACAAGCTGGGTCACTCTCCAATGACTTTTAGAGCTTCTGATGATGACTGCAAGCACTGAGAAGTTCCATCCATTAACATTCCTCATGTGGTGCAGTTAAATACCAGTTTGAGCATCTCTGGAGACAGCTCCTCGCTGAGACAGGCTGATGGGCTCAACAAGGCATCATTCACTGGGATGCTCAGCTGGCTTTACCTCTTGCACAGGGAACAGCCACACACTCTGCTCCGAGTGGCACTTGTCACTCTGGCAAAGGAGCAACACCCAGGTGAAAAGTATTTGGAAAAACTCATGAGAGAAGGCGAAGAGCCCAGTGGCTATGTCAGAGCTTGGAGTTAAATGCTTGCGTTAGAAATTCATCCAGAGATGATGTCCAGGGACTGGAAATATCAATAAGCCACAGGAGGACAGCTATGAACCGAAAACCTCTACTGTCCCACAGAGGTGTCACCAACCCTTCTGACCAACCCTTCAGCACTGAAATGGTCTTTGCTTTGAAAGGGTCTTTGTGTCTGAAGCTGAGGCAGTCCCAGAGCACCAGTGTGTCTTTGTGGCCAGGCTGGCTGGACCAGACACACGTGGGAGCAGAGCTGGACTCGGCACGGATCGCCCAGCGCAGGAACCAAAGGGAGAGCAGGAAAATCTGCAACATCTGCCTATGCAAGGTTACCACTGGGTGGCATTGCTGAAGGCTGTTGGATCAATTATCCTTTCAATTAGACACAAGTGCAGATACACCGCTGCATGCAGTTACTGAAGTTTTCCTGTAGCCCAAGGCTGTGAAAAAGGCAAATTGGCAGAGAATGGAAAAGCAATGAGATGCAGGGAAATACATTACTAGGCAAAAATAGGCAAAAAAGTAAGCAAGAATAAATCTCTTGTTCATCTCCAATTTCTTGGAAAACCACAGAACTCTCTCTCTCTCCTAGGAATATGCTCTTTAAGAAATTTCTGGTTCCTTAGGCCAGTCCCTGCAGAAGAGGGATCCCTGCTCTGCAGCAAGTATTGGTACCATTCATAGCAAGACTGTTTCAAACTCCCTTCCAAGAGGTGCTGCATATCCAACATCAGGCTTGAAAGCCAGTCTTCAGACCCACTGTCCATGGTGGCATCAGCTTCCACCCTAAAAATCTCTAAAGAATCTGGGTCACCAGATGTACTGGTGGTGCTTCCCAAGGCGATCCACTGGTGCTTTGCAGAGGGGTTTGCAGGGATCTGAGCATGCCAAGAGCCCCTGAGACCCCTCTGGCTGTCACAGTTTGTTACGGCAGCTTGTGCAGAAACCTGCTGGCACGGCCAACACGTGTGGAGGAGAGGCCAACACTGCACCTGCAGCATGGATCAACGCGGGGATGGAAGGGGAGCACAGCCAACATTCCACTCCAAGACCAGGGAACATTCTGTCTGTGCTGGTGCATTGTGGTTCTGCTCAGGGCAAGATGTCACTGCTCCCTGTGCACCCAGTGAGAGGAGCAGAGGAGCATCCCATGGTGTGACTGTGGGATGCAGAGCAGGAACCCTGTGGCTTCCAGCACAGTAGCTCTGCAGTGTTTGCAGCCAGCACTGTCTGCTCTGAGCTAAATTAACCAACATTGCGGTGTCTGCTCACAGACACAAATCGAGATAGATATGTCTTGGCCAAATAAATCTCAGTAAATTATTGGGAGTATATGAAACAACTGGAGGAGATTGGGTAATGATGTTCTTCACCGGCCAAAATGGGAGAGACGCTAAAGGGAACACAAGGAGATTTAGGTTTTGACACAAAAAGATTGAGGTTTTAAGAAGCAGAAGAGCCGCCGATGGCAAACATTTAATCAAAGCAGACATGAATTGTGGTCATTACACTAAAATGGCTGTGGCACAACATATTTTTCCCAGGTTCCCAGGGTTGAAAAGAGGGCCTGCATCAAGCACGACTCCAGGCGCTGTGTGTAATGATGCACGTGAAGTCCCAGCAGCGGTGGCTGCCCGGATAAAGGCCCACACTATACAGGAAAGAATGTAAAACATTTATATTAGATGGGGAGTTCAGCATGTCGCTCATGATTCAGTCTGCTGTATTCCCCAGCCAAGGGCACGGCGGAAAAGGGATGGAGATTGTTAAAAAGTTGCTGGGGGCTTGGGGGGAAGGAAAGGAGGGGGGACTGGTGGGTTGTAATTCCTAACTCCTGTCTCGCTTTCCCCATTTATTGTCCAGCCCTGTCATAATTAAGCCCCCCCTCTTGGCTCCATCAACAGAGAGCAAGTCAGCAATGAAGCCTCGCATAAATCATAGCCCATTTGAGAGAAACAACCGAGCGGCGAGCCCAGCGTGAGCAGGGTCTCGCAGGGACGGCACCGCCAGTCGCTCCCAGCGGGAACCGATCACGGCCTTTCTGTTTTACTGGTTCGCTAGAACTCAAAACAAAACAAACCAGGGACAAAGGACGGGAGGGAGTAAATGTACAATCCTCCCATTCAGATGAAAGAAAGGGAAAGTAAAACAGTAAATATCACAGTTTAAGGGAGGACGCTCTGACCCGCAAAGAACAGCCATGTGGTTTAACCCCCTGTGCACCGGGCTCAGCCCTGCCCTGGCGCCGCATTGGGCTCCTGCCGCCCTGGGCAGCGAGGGAAGGGAAGGTGGAGACATGCTGTCAAAACATCAAAGAGGCTGTGAACTCTGAAAGTCCCTGACCAAGAGGTCTGGAGGTCACAGATGCCCTGGAGGAGAAGGTAAATGGGTTGGGAAAAGAGCAGCTCCAGGACATGGGAAATGCCAATGCAATTCCCTGCTCGGTCCTTGGTGACCCTCTTGACCTTGGCCAAGTCCTCTGGGACCTCCCTGTGTCAGACCTCACCTGCAAACCCAGCGCTGCAGCTCCTCCTCCTTCAGAAGGGGAAATACATGAAGGAGATGCTGCTGGTGTCCTCTGACAGATTAACTTAGGATACTGGTATTAGGACAATTTACTACATCCTTGAAGGACAAGAGACCTCCAAGGGGCCATGGAGTGGCTGCCCTTCCCAGCATGGAGTGATGAGTGCATGGCTGACCCCGACACAGCCCCGTGAGCGAGCACGGCTGTCACTTCTTGTACAGGTAAAGGGACTCAAACAGCTGCTCCTGCTATGACAGGACCTCCCCAATTCCACTAAGGACATAAGTCAACTGAAGTCTGTTTCAGCCAGCAGAACTCTTCATTGGGATTTTCTAGTGTCAAGCAGGGCGTCCCTGGGATGGCAGCACTCTTCCCTAGTTTTCTATCCCATCTGTTGCCGGGTGTTGCTTCTTCCGTGGGACTCTCTGACCTTCAACATGGACATTTTGGTGACATGCTCCTGCTGTGCATTCCCAGCTCTGAGACAGGAAGCCTGGTGGCCTTGGCCAGAGGCCTCATATTCCTCTTCATATCCTTCTGACTCCACCTACAGGCAAGGAAGGGTTAACCCACACATTTCCAGGGTACTGGGGCGCCCGGCAGCTGGAATCCTTCCAGCACATGGAGACAACAAGCATCTCATGAATGAACTTCCCGAGCCTGTGTCCTTGCAATGGAAAAACAACACATCAGGGACTGCCCTGTGGCTTAAAACCTCATTTTTCAATGAGAGCTCAAGTGTCACTGGAAACCTTACAGAAACTCCCATGTTTTCCTAAACAGATGTCCCTAGAAAAGGGAAGAAATCTCCACTGAGATGGATGGCTGATCTTTTCTTGAGCTGTTATGCTGAGGTTTTCCACTCTGAGAGAACCCATATGTTGGGCAGAGCAGCAGGGTTGAAAAGTGTGACAACCCTTACTGTGGAATAGAAAATGTCAAGATCTTCACGAGAGAAAACAGGGTGAGGTGATGGTGTCTTCAGTGCCAAAGGCCTGGGGTAGCCCAACCTCTGCAAGAAACCAACCCAGCCCCAACACCAACTGCTGGAGTTTACGTGGAGGGAGGAAGGAAACCCCAACACTCCAGCATCATTCAGAGGAGGTGGGATGGGAGAGGAGGTGATTTCTCATTAGTCTGGTGAGACATTTTTGTTCTAATGACTTGACTGGTTCAGAAATGGAAACTCTTTCTGGGTGATATTTCTAGACAGAGACTAATTGACTAAGAATAACACAGGCAGCTTTCCTACCACTGTGCTGGTTTCAGTGTCAGCAGAGGCCAGCTGTGTTTTCTTTTCAATGAACAGTGCCTACAAGTTCTCATCCAAGGTCAGTCCTGAGGGAAGTTAAAGAATAATAATCCTAATGATGCTTTGTCCTTCAAGGACAACGTCTTGTTAAGGATCTCAAAGCACTTCTGAATATTCATTTTTAACAGCATCCACAGATGCCAGCTGAGAACAGGAGGCACTGGGCTAAGAACTGCTCAGGGCTGTCTCACACCTTCCACAGAGAGGAAACTCAGGCACAAAGCACTGGAAAGTGTTGCCTGAGATTGTGCAGAATCTGATAAAGGTGCATCGAGAACTACTCCTTCAGTAGTTGCTCCTCGTAGCAAATTAGCAACCATAACACAGAAATGTCTGTAACTTCCAATTTCTAATTGGAAATCTCTAATTTCTTTACTATATACTGATTCTCCTCAGATTGCTGGTACTGAAAAGGATTCACCTTGGATTTTCAGAATTGCTTGGTCAGAAACCCATGGAAGAAGTGACCCCAGCTGTTGCATACAGGGCAAAGAAGAGCCAGAGAGGCTGACAAGCTAAACCAAAGCAAACCAAATCAAACCCAGCATGCTGACCACCCCGCAGGGAAAGTGTTGGGAAGGTCAGCTGTGGTGAGAAGCAACACCCGCAGTGCCAGGGCCAGCTGCCACAGCCAGCTTGGTGTGGTCATGCAAGAACACACAGAACATGTTGGAGGCTCTGTGGCTGCAATTTCAGGGCTGCTGGTGGACAAGTTGGTTGGTTTCAATCACAGAGATGTGGGAACAATTGTTTCTTTTTCCTTGATGCTTGTGGTTCCCCTGAAGCCTACAGGGATGATACATGTCCTAAGCTACCCCAGCAGAATGTTCTCTATGGAAATACAATGAAATGCAGCTCAGTACCTCTCTTCCCCAGGGTCTGGATTCTTCAGCTGCAATCTCCTCTACTCTCAAAAAAATCCAGAGGGAGTCAAAGCAACACAGCACCCAAAGCAGAGGATCCAGCTCTTAAAACCTATGTTGGCAAAGCCTGGAAGCTGAGCACCAAGACAGCTTTGAGGTGGCCAGAAGTCCCTGGCCACTGTCCTCTGCCTGCACTCTGGGCATCCAGGACATATTGTACAGAGGAGATCATCAAGGAGACAAGGAAAATAAGGAGTTTACCTGCTCACCAACTTTCCCTGGTCGGCCACGGTTTCCTGGCTCACCCTGCAGGACAAGGAGACAAGGGCATGTGGGTTACTTGGTGCTGCCACTCAGACCCTGGGCACAACAAGACTCTTTGTACACCCAGGATTTGGGCTGCTGTGTGTGAATGGTGGAAAACCTGTGAGGAACAACATCTTACAAAACCAGCTGTGACTTGGAAGATAATCCAAAGCAAGAAACACAGTTGACACAAATGTGGAGCAAACAACACTTGCTGTTCTGGAGGGAAATGCCTCAAAAGCAGCTGGTCCTGCTGTAGTAAAACAACCTTCAGAGAACCACATTGAAACATAAGCTGTCTACTGCCCCGTGGCATAGCCCCAGCCTAGTCCTGGTTGCTGTATCCCAAAGTTTTACAAGGCATAAGTTCTCACCAGGGATGCCCCTGAAGTTGGGGTGTCTCTGACCCATAACATATCAGTCTGAAAGACTAAGACAGATGAAGACAGAAACACAGCAGCAGCAGGAAGAGAGTAGGAATGGACTCTGATTAACTCAAAGATGTGAGGAGAAGCTAAGGAAAGCAACAGTGCAGACCCCATGGGGAGGTGGAGTTCTGAATGACAGAGAAGGGGTCCAAGGAAATCCACCTGCAAGTGGAAGCATCCCAAGAAAAAAAAAGACAACCCAAATATTCTCAGGCAATGCTGCACCCTGATTCTGCTTTTGCATACTCTCAGACAGGGGCATGTTACTGTCACATGGAGCATCCACAATGAAAACCACAGCAGGAACCTATATGGGATAAATCCCTACATGCAGGAGGAAGTGTTCAGAGCATGAGAATGATGAGGGGTGAGGAGAAAATCAGGAGGTGGAGAATTTAAAACCCACCAGGGGTAAGGGCAGCTGTGGCAGCACGTGAAGGCAGTCAGAGAGCCCTGGATGGGCCATGCAGAGGCCAGGCTCACCACTAACCAGCAGAGTCTCCAGGACAGCAGCTGTATTTTCTCAGTAGGCAGATACTCCAGATGTGCTGCCAGACCACATTTTTGCTATTTACTGTTTGAAGAGGTTGTTTTTGTTGGGTTTTCTCTTTCCTTTCGAGTGTGGGTTTGTGGAGCGCACTGCCCTGGGATGGCTCCTGCTGCTAATTAGGCAGCAAAGATAGGAATGATGTGCATTGTTTTAGAACAAAAACGTGGAGAAGCAATGGAAAATGAGATGATTATGGAGGGAGGAGTTGGTGAATATCAAAGGAGGAAAACACTTGTTTATAATGGCTTAAAAAATGCACCATCATTCTTTTTGAAGAAAGAAGCAGAAGCTGAGACCCCAACATTCTGTGAAAAAGAGGAACCCTCAGTTCCTTTGTCCTCTCTGGAATGAATACTTGGGAGAGTGGCAAAGGGGAGAAAAGACATTTTCCTCTTCCTTTCTTCCCTTCTACCCACTGCTTCCTTAATCAGGAACAAACTCTTTCCTCACCTTTGGACCATTGGGGCCAGGTGTTCCTGGAAATCCCTTCCTGCCAGATCGACCCTGAAATACATGGAAAAACCATAAACATCAAAAGCTTGCAGATGCCTTGGTCACAGCAGTGTCTGTGAGCCTATGGGTGCAGCTTACATGCTTGTAAGATAAAAGATAAAGATAAAACATTCATTTTCTGTTCCACCTATTACCAATTTTCAGGATATTTTACTATCCTGAGTTACAATTATGTACAGACCCATTACAAAATCCTGAGCTGGCAAGCTCACAGATATGATAATATTCTTTTTGCTGCCATTAGCTGTGTTTCTGTGATACATCACAGAGGTCAAAAAGACTCTCTCTGACTGTCCAGTCTTTTTTCTTGCTTTTCCCTCTACTCATTGAAAAATACTATAAATCAAGGAAGAAATATCAGCGCTGGTTACAGAGATGGCTTTCAGTCAATGTCATTTATCTTGGGGATGAACTGTTTAAATATTAGAGGGTTTTTCAAGGTCTGAGACTTAGGCAAGTTATAAACGCAACACCCTGTGCAAGACACTACCTGGACTTTCAGCCATCCTGAATAAAGCAATCAATCAAGCCTTGGACAAGACAATATTTCATAGCAGGGCAGATTACTTCCCAAACCAAGAGGTTCAAAGCTTTATGTGGATTTAACTACAATTCCATTGTGGGGTCATCAGAGCTGGTAATAACTGAGTAAATGACTGAAACTTACCTCTGGACCAGGGACTCCTGGTGGTCCTAAGGGTCCTTCATCTCCCTAAGGTGCAAAGAAATTAAAATAAAAGGCAAAGAAGTGACAAAATTTGGACTCCATGCAGAAAGAATGAAATGCCTGCAGCATGAGCAGCAGTGAAACACAGGCTGTGTGCTCAGCTGTCACGTTTTAACAGCTGAGCCCTCTATCTTAGAGAAGCCTCTGAGCTTCCTCATCTCCCTTCCCTATCTCAGGAAAAAAAGATCTCCAGCCAAGTCCTGACAGTAAAGGCTACCCAAAATTTGACCAAGGCAACACCAGTTGATGTGGTCTCTGGTTGGATTTGGGCTGGATTTGGGCTGCAGGGTACCCTGAACATGTTGCCATGGCTCCCCTTCATTTGATTTGGCAGGGATGTGAATGCTGTAGAGCTCTCTACTCTTTTTCCTTCTTCACTCCCCCCTTCTCTCCCCATGCCCAAAAAAGAAAGTGTGTTTCAAAATTTCCCACAGAACCATCTGGCAACTGTGTGAAGGTTTCCCTTTTGCTTTCAGCTGGGACTACACATGCTGCAGGATGGAGCTATCACAAAATCTCGCACAGGAATTGGACTCGGTCCTTTCCCTTGGCTCTGCACCAATTTCTGATGCGATAGGATCAGATCTACAGTTTCTAAGAGACCTTCAATTAAGCTTCACAAAAATTATCTCAAGTGTCTAAAACCAACTGCCAAGAGAGAAATTAAAAGCAGCCTTGGCAGCCACAGCCTGGCTGCTCTCGTTTCGGTGGTCAGCCCTGGTAATGAAGGGGCACTGACAGGCTGAGGGTGGGACTGGGGGTCAGGAACCCAGCTCCGTGGGCTCAGACAAGCCACCCACAATCTGCCACATTTCCAGCTCAACATTTCCAGTGGGATGTAATTCAGAGCCCTGACCCAGTGCCCTGGGTAAGCACAGTGGTGAGGGCACAGTGCTGTGCTCTGCTGCACACTCAAAGTCCTTCAGCCCAGCTTGCACCAAACTCCATGTCCATGTCTTTGGGCTTACTTTTACACTCACTAACTAGAGTAAATTGAAGGCAGCTTGGTCATGCCTGCGTGAACCTGGAATGCAGGCCTTCGATTCCCTTTGTAAATTGGCTGGAATAATTTTTTTTTCCCTAGTTCATTGCAAATAAATGAGCTAATTTGCATTAATCCCATTTAGAGAACAAGCAGAAGAGTTCCCAGAAAAAGTTAAGAATTATTAGTGCTATTAAAACGAGCTCCTGCCCATGCATGTGCTCAGTATTATTTACACAACGTCTCATGACTCTGGACAAACAGCTTACACTGGCCTGGGAGAGAGGAAACTCCACCGGTGTCACTGGAGTTACAACAGCACAAACAGGGAACTCAGACCTTCTCTGCTGCTCCTATAATGTATTTGCAGCTCCAGGACAATTAAATCAATGATAATTGTGCCTTCCTAACTGCTTCAAGTTCTGAAGTGGTGAGTGAAAGCTGCAAACTCTGAGGTGCTGGGGCAAATGGATCTCTGCAGAGCAGCAATTCCCATTTCCTTCTCTTTTTACAGGGGGATGTTGCTCTGTGTGAGAGAGCAGAGTCTGCAGGTCTCATGGTTGAAAGAGAGCACGCTTAAAAGGAGCAGAAAGCAAAAGCCAAGGCAGGGCATGTCTGTGCAAGGGGATGTGCAGGGAAAAGGGCACTAACCCCCATCTGGGGGTGGGGGAACAGGCTTTAAAAGCAACGCCAATGCAGAATTTAGGGTCAGCAGGTGCCAGCAGTGATTGGAAACAAAGCTCACAGGACTTGGGGTTCACACAGCTTAGGGGAAGCTCCTCTTCTGCAGGTCTGTGATCACACAATATAAGCATTTTTTTCCAGTTTCAGAGGGACCAGAGGATTCTAAGCCACAGACATCATTTCAGCATGCATTAATTTACAAAATTCAACGTTGTTCTTTAAATCCAATCCCTTTTGGGCTGAGGACACTCACCTCTTGTCCAGGCAGTCCTCTTGGTCCAGGTAAACCTCGTGCTCCTGGCTTTCCCTGAGAAACAGCCAAAGGAAAAGTTACTCAGAAAATAGAAACATAAGCTCAGAAGGGCAATTAAAATGAGAAAGTCTCTTTCACAGCCATGGGACATCATCCAATGTCAATTTTGTTACAGAAAAAAATCTAAAGAAAAGAAAACGCTGCACTTGGAGGGACCTCAAGCCAAACAGACCAAGCCGAAATGTTGGCCAGGACAATCTTTAGGAATCTCCAGGGTTTTCTCTCTTCCCCCCTTCCCACTACTTTGTTTTCCCTGGCTGCTTCCCACCCCACACAGAGCTGCAGTCTCTGCTCCACTCACCTTCAGACCTTCAGGACCGTTTTCTCCTGGTGGGCCAATGTCACCTGGGAAGCCCTGGAGAAAAAGAGGAATAGTCAGGGTGCACAGATGGAATTGTGCAGGCAGTGTCAGCCTCTGTGAGAGGTTTAGTTGAAGGCTAAGGGACAAGATGTGCTACACGCTGGCAGTGCCACCACAACTTCGGGAGGGAATGGCAACATCGGAGCAGCACCATCAGTTTGATGGAAGGGCAACATTTCCCTGCAACTCCCTTTAGGTCCATCTTCTGACAAGATTTATGGCAGTGAGGGCCTCCCTGTCATCACACAGCTAAAAGCAGCAATTTGGGTTTTAATTAATCTTTGTGAGGCAGTGCATAACCTCCGTGCTCCGAGAAAGGAGCTGCAGCCTCGGCGACAAAAGGAAGCAGGCGAGGAATTAGGAAAGGTGCTGACACCCCCATGAGCTGCCCTGCAGCAGCTCCTTCCCACCCACCAGCCCTTCCCGAGGAAACAAAGGAATCCGTGCTTATTTCCAATGGCAACAAAGAGGGAACGACTGCTAAGTGGCAGCACTCAGCTGAGAGCCCTTCCAGACCCCGCGAAATACCAGAACGCTGATGAAGGGAAAACAGATCATCAGTCCTGCTGGAAGTGGCTCCCCAGCATCTTACAGGTCTTGTCTGGTTGCTTGGGAAGCAGAAAAATGATGGTGTGCTGGGGGAACCTCATCCTGCATTCCAGGTATCGCTGTGACTATTTTTTGGTAAGGGAAGTAAGAGGATTTTCTACTTTAAATGGTATATTGTGGGGGAAAAATTGGGAAAACTCCCTCCATTTTATCTATGACAAAAAAGTGGAAGGAAAATACAGGAAACCATGAGATGTAGAATGGGTCTTGAACCCATCTTGATCACCACTCAGGTACCATCATATCCCAGCAGAGAAGGCTGGGAAGAGGAAGGTAAGTGGAAAGAGATGCAAGATTCAGGAAATGAGTGTCCTGCCCTGCAAAAGCAGTTGAGGAATGAAAAAAGCCAGAGAAGAACATGGAGAGCAGAAAGACCAGTGTCCACAGAGAATGGCCAGTGGCTGGGAGAGAGTCTGGGGCTCTATTGCAGTACATCACTGGCCAGTGCATCAGAGCCCAGGTGTCCTAGTGAGGAGCAGCAGCTGGGTGCCCATGTAGGAGCAGTGCTTGGCCCTTGCCTTCTTTAGGAACCAGAAACAGCACTGTGCCTCCTGATCAAATGCCTGTGTGTGCACAGCTCCAGAGCTCAAACTCTGAATGGGGAATGGGGATCAGCCCCTCTGACAGCCTCTCAAGTGCCATCTGAGTGTTGATCACAGTGCTGGGAGCTGCAGGTATCAAGTAATGGAGGCTGCAGAGGCTACACGTGATGGGAGAGAGGTGTGTGGTGTCAGCTGAAGAAAGGATGTGACAGAAGTTACCAAAGAAAGGCAAGATGTGAGAAGGAGCTGGTGGGACGTACCTCAGGGCCAGGTGGTCCTGGAAACCCGACTGGTCCTTTGTCACCGACTTTTCCCTGTGGAAATCAGAAAAACATGGAGAAAAGTGAGCTGGCTCCTGCTCTTGTCTTTCCTGGTTGGAACAGCACACCCCTGCCAGGCTGTGTTTCCAGCTGGGCACAGAACATTTAGAGAGGGAGTTAGGAAGCAGAGGATGCTTGGTTACTTACCAGGGGGCCTGCTTTTCCTCGTGCCCCAGGGACCCCAGGCAAACCCTGGCTGCCCTGAGAGAGACACATTTTTTCAGAACACAGTCAAACATCAAAATAAAAAAAATCAATTCCCCAGGCTCCAGCTCCTCTGCTGCAGAGTGAGGAGCATCTCCTAAGGGCTGGGACAGCTGCACTAGTGTCAGTGAGACACTTCTGCTGAAGACAGGCCTGAATTTAGCCCCAAAGAACACATGAGCTGCTGCAGTTGGCTGTGGTTCAGGGCCATGCAGGCTCCAGCACAGGGCTATGTGCAACATTTGTCAGCCACAGTCAGTATCACATCAAGTCACAGGGGAGAAGTCATTTGATCAGAAGTTATACAGAGCATTAAGTGCTTCCCTGGGTCAGGGTTTAAGTTGCTGCACTGAGCAGACAAAATCTCCTGAGTCTGCAGCCACTGGACCACACACATTCACACACATCCCCATCAATCCCATCACTTCAAATCTCTGCTAGAGGATGTGGCCCCTTGTATAGAAAGCCCCCTGCAGAACTGCTTTTGCTAAGAGTAACAACAAAATCTGACATGAATTTTAGAAAGGCTCAAATAGGAACTATCCAAGTGGGGGAACCTGACAGCAGGATGCAGCTAATTCCAGCTCCCTGTGGATTAAGATGAGCTGAGAAAGCTGCTGGCCACTGCTATGTAAGGGGGAAAGAATGATGGAGAAAAGAAAAACAATTACCTTGTCTCCTTGGAAGCCGATATCTCCTGGAACACCTGCTCTTCCCTGATCACCCTGGGTACACATTACCAGAGAGTTAAAACAGTCAACAACAACAAATGCTCAGATGGTGCCTTGTACAGCAAAAGTCCCAGCACCAGCTCCACTCAAAACTGTACTGCTGGCAAGCTGCAGATCACATTGAGTGTAACAACAACCCTGAACAAAATGTGCATTTCCCAACTTGATTCTAAGGTGAGAAAGGAAACTGCAGGAGAAAGAAAATCATGAATTCCCAAGCATTGTGTATGTATAGAAGCTGCAATGAGGGAGACCACATTCCTCTGGCTAACAGCGACTGTGGAGGTGGTGAAGTGTTAAATTCAGCTCAACAGAAGAGTTCAGTTTCCAATGAATGGACCTTTTCTCTCACAAGGCTCTATAGAAAAGAAAACAATCCTCAGGGTTTCTGTGAGCATATCCTAGTGCTGGCATCAAACATCAATCCTCTTCCATAAGAAAACAAGAGCAACTTGTAGTAATGCTTTAGTACCACCTCACTGCCAGTATCTGAGCTGAGATTCCCTGGGAAGAGAAAGCTGGTGTTGGGATGGGGAGCCCATCACAGGCAATATTTCCTAACCAAGCTGTCTGTCTTGTCCCCTCTTTGGACCATCAGAACAGATTCTGACTCCCTAGGTGGAAGACAAGTATCCCTGAAGTTTTTCCAAGGAGCAGTGGACTACCCTGTGCTGGCTCTTAGCCCTGCTGTGAGCAGCTTGCTGGACCAAATGACCTCCTGATGCCCCTTCCAACCTCATGTATTCAGTGGTTTACTGAAACAAAGGATGAGTCAATCATGGGGCAGAGAAAGGAAAATTCTACTTGGGAAGTCAAAGGAGGAATGACTACAATAACTTGGTACAATGACAAGACCCAACAAAAATAACTGCTGGAGGAACTCTGTCCCATGAACTTGGCTTCCCAGCAAGCCACTGCAGAGCTATATGTTTAAACACAGTGCACATGGAAGACATATGGAGTCCTGCAACAGAGCCAAAGTCCACAGACAGATGACAGGGAAAGTCCACTTCACTCCAGAAAAACCACCCACTTGTTATCAGAGAGCTGAAATAACTGTTACTGCTCCTGTAATGTGTAGGGGATAATGCAATTGTGGGTGGTTAAGGTTTGAGTTGGTAAAAGCTTTTCAAAGACAACTTTTTTGGAAGAGAAGTAATTAAGAACTATGCAGATTCAATGGTGGAAACATTTCATGGATTCATGCTAAATTTGCTTAAATGTTTTGGCAAACATTCCCGGAACATTTCACTGAACCATCTTCAAAACAAATCTTTTATATAGCAAAATTAAAATGTTGCTCTTAAAAAATGTTAAATTGATTATACTCATTTGGTTTTTAACCTAAAATATTTTAATTTGAGTCAAATACCCAACATTTTGTTTCATCTAAACCATTTTCCATCTATGTTTTTTTTTTTTTGGCAATGCAAAATGGAAACAATCAGCTCTTTACACAGCTTCGGTTCGGATGAACCCCAAGTCCTAGATACAATAGAGATGGCAAGAAAACTACTGTATGACCCAGCTCATTTACAGATTTCTCTTGTCTTCTCTCAATTTTCTACTTATTTTATCTAGTCCAAGGCTTAAAACACCGAAATCTACTTCATTCTGTCTCCTGACAAAAGGCAGTATGAAAACAGCTTTGCTGGAAAGTGACAGGTTGGCTCTGAGGTTTGTCTTTACCACCTATGCTGAGGGTCAAAAAATAAAGATTTTTTTTTCTACCCAGACAATATAAGTGGGCATTGAAACACTGTTTTGGAAGAAATACTTGGACAATAAGTAATAACTACTAGAAGAAAAGAGTTTCCTGAGCATAGCAAAAGGCAGGAACAAACCTTTGTCTCTGACCCTTAGGAAAAGCGGGGCATGACAGGGAAACCAGTTTTCAAACAACTGTGAGAAATGGGCATCAGACAGGGTAAGAAGGAAGCAGGGGAAACAAAACACATCTCTTATCTTGAGCTGGACTTCACACCAGATGTTCACATGCTATTGTGATAGCACAGAAAACGTCACAGCACCAATGGTCTATGCCCATTAATCTCTTAAACCAGAACTGAGGACTAGGGCATCACCTTTCACCTGCCTTGGAAGTGGGACTTGGGCTCTGTGTCCCTAATGTGAGGGAAAAATCACAGAGGAAAGGGGTCAGGCATGTTTGTTATTAAAAACTGCGATGCTGAGATGACGAAATGGGTCTGCAAGGGCTTTGTTCACGGGGCAGGAAAAGGAATGTAGGATCTGAAATTACAAACAGGCTCTGCCCATGGGATGCTGCCTCTGCTTCATGTTTCACCTATAAAAAGAAGTGCAGCCTCAGACACCCCGAGGCCCTTTGAAACCCAACACGAACAGAAAGGGATACAGGGAAGGGGAACAATCCACAGCTGTGAGGGGGGTTTGCTGTCTGTGGGATGCAGAGGAGGTTGTTGTGCAAAATCCCCTCATTTTGCCTTGACTGGAAGTCTCTTTTCCCAAGACTTTCTGCTTAGCAATGCAAAGGGAGCTAATGCTGCACAACTCCAGGGGTATTTGCCTGAGCCATGTCCTCCACAAGTTACAGATGTCCTGATTCATAAAACTCCTTTATGTGAACAAGTAGCTGGGATTTCCTCTGCTTCCTCCACCTTTCCCCTGCACTCATCACCCCATATGGTCTTCTCAGGGTCACTCTTC
This sequence comes from Climacteris rufus, assembly GCA_013398175.1. Lineage (NCBI taxonomy): Eukaryota > Metazoa > Chordata > Aves > Passeriformes > Climacteridae > Climacteris > Climacteris rufus. Next base: position 259,540 of record VZRZ01000604.1, read on the forward strand.
ATTTCAGTAATTCCACTTCTCCGTGTAGGAGCAGATACAGCCCCCTCTTCCCCCTCTGCTTGCCTCCATGAAAACACAGGAATGGAAACAGAAGGATGACCTGGACCTGCTTGTCTAGCTGCTAGATAAAAAGATGTGATATTTGCTGGAGGAATGGGATGCTGTCCTTTATTCTGGTTCACCCCTGGCCATGTGAGGCAAGGACATTCTCCCAGGTGGATGAACATGACATCTCCAGTGATGTTCCTGCTGCCCACACGCACCATCCAGACACCCGCCACTCTTCTCAGGCTTTACCAGCAGCTATCTGACTGCTGCTGAGTGAAAAGAGTTTTCCTGAGCTACAAAACCACAAACCTGTACAGGTCACACATTTGGATGTGACCAAGACAGGGGGGATTAATAGGAGATTGCAAACATCCAATTAAATCTTCATCAACCCATCCTCAGGAAGGCAGGATGAGCTGCAGCCTGGAGCTTGCAGGGGAAGGCTGCTAGAGGGGAAGGAAAAGGTTTGCTGTACCTCAGGAGCATGGGATTACTGGAGAGGATGGATAATTCTGCACTTGGGAGTACTGTAGGGATAACTCCAGAGAGAGCCACAAACCATTTGGTTATTGCAACAGCGGTGGCTGGGGAAATACTGGGGATAAACAGAGCAGTTTCTGTAAAGTGATGGAGACTGAAATGTCCAGGAAGGTTAATTTTGCTAGACAATGATTTAAATGTTGGTGATTGTTAAGATATTAAACCATTTATTCCAAGGTGTGGACAGAAGAGTCTGTGGGCTCTCAGATTTGGTGTTTAGTCAAGAAACCAGGTACAATGTCTTAAGCTTGTCCTAAAGAAAAAGCCCTTCTCTTGCCCTGTCATTCCTCTCAACAGAAGTGAGAAAGCAGTACAGGGGTGAAATGGAAATTGCAGACACAGGAGCCCTGGCAAAGAGCTGCTATAATATAAGAAGAGTTGAATCAACTGGCTTGACACTACTTCCCCCCTGTGCAGTTTTGGGCTGCTAAATCATTCTCTAAAAGCAAACATCTAAGAAGAGAATAAAACATCTGACAGGAGGAGGAGAATACACTTAATGGTCATTTTCCATTGCCCTCCTGAGCAATCAGAGGCAGCAATAAATAACTGCACCTCCCACTCTTTCAGACTAAATAAATCCTACAGCCCAATATCTGTAGGAGGAGGGTTCTCGTGACAGTGAGACATTTACACACACAGCTTCATGCTGATTTAGCTCAAGCTGAGTGTTTTTGTGCCAGCACCACTAAATCACTACAATCAAGGCCCCCTCTCCATTTTGCTCTTTCTAAAGTGATTTATATCAGTTTGGGGCAAGGCAATTTCCTCCCAGCAGGAAGCTGAACTGAGGTGAGGCTCCTCAAACAGGAGCAGAGGTATCGAACATGGAACAGTTTTTCCAGGGGATCCACCTGGTTTGTTTGATCCAGTGCTGCTTTGTCACATCACCCGTTTCCCCCAAATGCATTAATGTGATCCCACTGTTAGTGTTAGCTCTTCTCCTCCCATCCCATCATGTAAACAACAGAAAAACCATGAAACACTGGATAATTGTACTGTTCCTGTCATCATCAGTGGGAGATGGGAGTTCTAAAGAGGATCAGAGCAAACTGATCTATACTCCATTGAAAAGGGGATGGGACAGGTATCAAAGAAAGAAAGACCAAAAGTGGGGTGTCAGGAATGAAGGGAGAGTGGGAGGATGAGGATCGAGATGGTCAGAGTAGAACCAGTACCATGGTGCTGAATGAGAAACTAGAAAGAGGGTTTCACATGCAAAATTAAAACACAGTGCAATAAGGGAGTATTCAGATCACCTTATCACCTTTCAGTCCATGTTCTCCAGGGTTTCCCATCAGCCCCTGAAACAAAAGAAATTTCAGAGTGAGGTTGAGCCATGTGGAGACTTGCTCAGGTCTGTGACATTGATGTCCCTGATGGGGCTCAGACCCACAGCACTGGCCTGACACAGACTCAAGGCCAAATGCCAGACTGCTCCCCCAAAGTGTGATCCATCACATATTCTTTAAATGGGAAACAGGGAAAACGTTCCTGGAATTCTCCACTGACTCACTGCAGAGCACCAGTGGGATGTTGTGTTCAACAGTCCTGTGACTGGACACACATCACTGCTGCCCACCCTTTCTCTCAGGACAGTCACCATTGCCCAAGTGAGGAACAGAATAACCTTCAGCCCTGCCATGGAAGGATGAGAGCTCACACAGCTCAGCTATTCCCTCACCTTTAATCCTTTTGGTCCTGGATAGCCAATCGGTCCCACAGGGCCCATGTCACCCTAGTGAGAGAAAGAAAATTACCAAAGTCATTATCAACAGGTCACTGCATGTGGTGTGAAATTCCTCTGCTGTCTGGTATCAGCATCCCTGAAGAACTGCACTATTGCCATCAAGAGAAGCAGCATCCTGGCATGAGTCAAGAGACTTTGAATGTGCAGGCAGGCTCTAAGTAAGAGCACGACAAGGTCTTTGCCTCAAAGGAAAGAGAGGAGAGGCAGGAGGTGAGGACAGAGGCGTCTCATCCTGCTGCAGTGAGGAGGCAGCGTGGCATCCTGTGTTGGGCCGTACTCCAGTGCAGGAGCTCTGGCTGCCGTGGGCACCATGTGTGAGGTACAACAGAAACCCTTCAGTGCCGGCCTTGAAATGGGCTCTGGCTGCTCTCTGCCCATGAAGAGAGGCAGTGACAGGGAGCACCAGCCTGGCCTCAGTGTGTAAATAAACAGGGCAGGCTCCCTGAAGGAGCGATTCTCCAGCCACAACGCTGGGCCCGCAGCCACGCGGGGAGAGCTGGGCTGCAGCAGCCCCAACAGAGCCCTTTTCATACCTCCCAGCATAAAGGCTGCTTGTAGAAATGCATTTATTTAGAGCTCTGCCCACATGGTTAATTAGGAGAGCAAGAGGCTTCAGTTATACCCAATTCTGCTCCTCAGCCTCTCTTACACAGCGAACCAAACCCCTGGGGGGTGCGTGAGGCAGCCGGAGCCCGGCTGGTCCCCGGGATGGCTGCAGGTGGCAAGGAAGGGACAGAACGGGGGCCAGCCCAGATCAAACACCTGTGTGTCACCTTCTCCACGCCCTGCAGTGTGAGCCCTGTGTGCAGGGAAGGAGGCTGGTGCTGTCCCACAGGGAGGACAAGGCAGGATGGATGCTGCCCCTTCTCCCCAGGAGGATGGAGGAGGTCAGTCTTAGCTCTATCCCAATAGAGCTGCTTCAGCATCCTGAATTCAGGAGTTGCACGTGACTTTGGGACACAAGATCTGACTCAGTTTGACCTGAATCTCAGTTTGAAGTTTGGCTGGGCCAGTGTGGAAGGGAGAACAGGCAACCTCTGACTCCATCATCTCTGGAAGGATCACGATCACATTTACCATCTCTGACCTTACACTTGTAACCCACAAAGTATTTTTGAGATAATGGCAACCAGGTAAAGACAAATCTTTCCAAAACTAAGGAGAAACGTAATCCAACCTGGACAATGCCTTCAATGGTATTATTTTAAAAAGCAATCTTCCTCTTACAGCTCTTTGCCAGGAGCACATCCTTTCTGCTGCTATGGCCAAAGTACCTACTTTCATCTCCACTAATGAGGGGAAACGGACCTGATTTCTGGCTCCATGAAAAACTTTCTGAAGCCTCAATCCACCTCTTCTCCAATCCCCCACCTCCAACAACACGTGTTCCACCATATTTCCTGCTTTTCCTTCAAGGAACGTAAGATTTCTGGGTTTGTGCAATGTCTAGTGCAATGGAGGCCTTGATCTCACTGATAATTTAAGATATGAAAAGGCAAAAGGGGAAGGTTTTTAACCAGCAAGTTTCCATGGATTATCACAGCTGAAGACGAATCATTTTGAAAGAATGCTGTACTACTAACAGAGCCTACCACTTTTTGTATATGGAAGGGAATAACCTGAAACAAATCCTGAGACCTAAAAATAAACCATAATATGTTCAGCTGGGCATTCACCAACCGCCAGCACAGCTGCCAGAGGAGGAGTTGCCACCCATCCTTACAGCCATTTATCTCCTGTTGGGGAAGAGTATAAAGAAGGGTGGAATTTGGCTGAGTACATAATTACCTGGATTAGGTATGGTATGGTGAGAGTGCATGTAAAATTCCTGTATACCCAGAGGACAGACTGTTTCTGCCCACAGTCTCTCCAGTGAACAAGAACTGTGTGTCCCTGAGGTCACTGCTTACAGGGCTTGCTTTTTAAGAGATCCTGGTGTGGAATGAGTGTTGCATCTTTGAAGAAATACCCTGGCAAAGCTCATCAAAGGGGCATGGTATAACGAAAAAAAGGACACTAAAAACAGACTTTTAGTGTGTTTCCTTTTGCTTGAAAAGGATTTGCCCTCCTTCACCTCCCAATCCACCAGGAAACCCCCTCTCCCCAGATGTCACACCTCCCCCATACCAACAGTCATCCTGCTCACAGGAAGAGGAAAATCTGCGTGCAGTTATGCAGGCTGAAGGGGTTAAAGCCCGACCAGCCAGACCTCCATTTGTTTTTGTACTTACAATGAGTCCAAGGACTCCAGGAGGACCAGGGGCTCCCAATTCTCCCTAAAACAAAAGACAAACCCACATGGTTATGGACACTTTATAGACAAGCAGAGGCTAAAAGGCAGCTCAGTGTTTCAGGGGCTTGAGGGAAGGCAAAAGACTGTCCCCTCCCTCCCCTTCCATCCCCTTCTTCCCACCCCAGCCCCTTCCCCAGCCAGCTATCCAGAGCTTCCATCCCGAGGAGCGTGCTTGTGAGCACGCCCTGGGCAGACACAGGGCTGCTTGTTGTTGGGCAGCTATTCCCAGGGCTGACTTCCCTCCCAGGAGCAGGCTGGATGAAAGGAGCATTTCACTGTGCAGGGGAGAGGTGGGAGCCTGCCCCAGGTGAGATCCAGCCATGGGCAGGGACTGGGATGTGCAGGGGACACAGGGATAGCAAGGCTAAGGTGGGCAGGGGAGGAAAGCTGCTGCTTAGCATTGGAAAAGGTGAGTTTTTAGGGAGTGGTTAAGTAGCAATAAAACTCATAAGAAAAGAAAGACCTGCATGAACATGAAAATGGGTACTTTGGGAAGAGGGTATGGCAGCTTCTGGTGCTGGCAAATGGGTCTTGGGAGAGTGTTTGTCACCTTGGAGCTCATCATTCCCAGGGTCAGACTGCAGTTGGGGCTTGTGGAGCTGGTCTGGCTTCTCAGCTTCACAACAAACTTCCTCTGTGTGAGCTTTCCAAAGTCACACAGGAGCACTGGCAGGTGCCTGGTGGCATCCTCAAGTGAAGCACAGGAGAAAAGCTGTGCCAGACCCCCACACCTCACCTATCCAGGTCCCTAAGTAGTTCAGCAACCATGGGATGCTCAGCCTGTCCCGTGTCTCCCTCAGTGGCCTCCCTGGCCACACAAACTCTGGGCTGCTTGTCAAGGCAAGGACCTGCTCTTACACACCTCCATCTCCAACAGGGCCTCTCAAAACAAGTGCATTGGAAATGCTGAACTTCCCGTTAGCTCAGACAGCCCTGCCCCTGCTCTGCATCACGCTGACGACTTTCTTTGACAGCCCTGCTCAGTTTATGGTGCACATCTGGTGGAGTCCCCCTCCAGTGCAATAAAGCTCCCCTTTTATGGAAAGATTTGCCTAGTGGAAGAAGGAAAGAGAAGGGGACGCAACGTGACTGAATGTGCTCAGGGCTCCTTCGGTAAAGGGTTATGTGTGTTTATTTTATGGGAAGTGGAGTAAAGGACTGTTGGGCAAGCACACACACAAAAAAGCGTTTCATAATCTCAACCAGCCTAAAATTGCTTTTTTTTACGGCCGGTTCCTTTCCTGCATACTTGGGACATCTGTGGAGCAATTGTTCCTCATGGGTGGGATTTCTGTGTCCTCAGAGCTACTGTTATAAGGTCAGCTTCAAGCTTTGAGGCAAGGCCTGGCATTGCTAGGCTCAGGAAGAAGAGGGAGTATCCCAGGAATGCTGAGCACAGGAGCTGCATGGTGGCCTGGGTTTCCCAGGAAGCTCTGCAGGCTCCCTGGGCTATGGGGTGGGTGGATGGTGAGCTCTTGGTCCCACCAGTTTCAAGAGGCACTTCCCAGATTTCTGAGTTATGTCATGTGGATATTCCTCAAGAGACAGGGTATATGAGGAAATGCCTGACCTCATGGCTAAGGGACGAGGATTTCCTCTTGGAAGAGAAGGGGGTGGACTCCCCTGAGAGATGTGGACAGGACTTGTTGTTAATTTGAGCCATTCCCTGGCCTAGGAAATGGAGGATTTACAAGTGGCCTTTCCTGGTTATCAGTAATGACAGGCTGGTCCCTGACCTGCGAGGGAAATCAGGCTCTGTTCTCCTTCCTTCAGTGCATGAACCGGGCACCGGGACAAGAGAGGAGATGAATCAACAGCCCATTCCAGTGTCTAATTCCAGTGATTAAGAGCTTAATTGGAGTGGCTAAAGCACTCCGGGGGAACATGGGATCTGGAATGCGATGGCTCAACAGTTCTCAGCGAGCTGGTAGGAGGGAAGGCGGCCCCTGGGGTTGGAAGAGCCTGGAGGGGATGGAAAGGAGATCAGAGACTGTCGGGTTCAGCCTTCCCCACGCGACCGGGGGATCAGAGGATGTGGCAGCCGGGCCCGTGGCCGCCCTCCCGCCTGCACACCCCACCTACCCAACCCAGCCTATTTCTGTGCTCCACAAACAGACTTTCTGGCATTTTTCTGCGTCTGTGACTCCACTGGTGACCCTGTGAACCTCCCTTTAAGTCGGCCGAAACAGTCTGTTTTCATTCTGCGCTCTCCAAGGCACATTAATATTTAAAAGCCGTTGATAAGATGAAAGAAGAGCAATCCTTCTGGATGAATTAACGGGACGTTTGCTGCTCTCCGAGGCTCTGGGAACTGCCATTCAGCTAACTGGCATTGAGCACATCTTCTGAATGGGGCTTAGACAACTTGCATATTTAAAAGAAAACAAAATAAGTTATTTGGAAAAAAAAAAGGTTTCCTGTCGTCCAGGATTCCTGCTCTTCCTGGTGGGCTGGCTGGAAACAGCAATTCAATCAGAAAGTTTCTACTTTGTGACTACTGATTCCACTCTGACCCACGGCTTAAGTTGACTGAAGGATGGGAAAAGTCCTGCAGAAGTATTCCTTGGGAATCTAATTCTGTCAGTTCACTCCGTTTATGACTCTTGTGCTGAATTCCCACAAAGGCTGGAGTGTAGCTGAGCTTGGCTTGGTGATTGGAGTCAGTTGTGAAAATAACTTTTATGCTGCATATATGACGAATGGGAACTTGCAGACACATGTGGAGTGGGTTACTTCACACAAATCATCCCATCAAACCCCAGAGCAGCACGGTGATTATGTGTGAATAACCAAGGCAGCAGGAATTTCAAAGATGAATCAGTGCTGCTCACATGCTAATTCAGGGAGTACCAACAAAGTCATTCAGAAAACAATTTAGGATAATTAATACATCTGAGAACTGTTGCAAACCACGAGGGCATGCTCTGTGAGCAGTGGCAAACACAGCACATCCCCACAGTTTAGTGCTACAAGAGCAGAGCAAATTAAACCATATCAGCACTCGGCTGCTTAAATGTCCTCTGTGATCATCCTGACCCAATTCCCAGGAGACTCATCCCACTCTGAGGAAGCCAGCAGGGGTCAGATGAAGACCGAGGGGAGGCCAAGAACTCAGGAGGACTGGACACTTCTGCCCATGCAGTCCCAGGGCTGGCTGAGGGATGGGGCAGGCAGCAGCCTGGGCTGTGGAATCTGTTCCTCAGTGCTCCCAGACACTGGAGCAGGGAATCTGGCACTTGCTGTGTATGGACAGCATGGTCCAAACACTGCCTGCTCAGCCAGAGCAACACTCCTGCCTTTTGTCTCGATTTCCTCCCGGTCACATCCTCAGGGTGAGAAAGCATCTATGAAGATTGAGGTGCAAGGAAGGCAATAGAGGGAGACAGAAAGCTGATGGCAAATGATGACCTGGCAGCTGTAGGAGTTGAACAAGGGAGTTTGCAGCAGGGCAGAGTGAGCAGGGCAGGGATGTACATTTGTTTTTCAGGAGGGACAAAACCATCCAGCAGCTGCCACCAAACTTAAAAGCTTCACTCAGCTCTAACTAGCATGATGCAGTACAGTGTGCTGTCTACTGAAATAGGAAGAAAGAAAGGAAAAGGTTATCAACTTACAGGGTTCCCATCGATGCCTGGAGGTCCTCGTTCTCCAAAATTACCAGGAAAACCCTGAGAAGAGGAGGCAAACATGAATGTTAGTTATTGAGGCTCCCTGCTGTATAGACAAATGCTCCCCCTGCAGCACTTTGGAAAGCAGTGAAGCCCAGGGATGTGTGGGACAACCAGCCTGCCTGTCCTCATCCAAACCATTCCTGCCCCAGCAGCACAGCTCAACAAAGCCAAAACCTCTGATTCATAAACCTCACTGCAATTACCTTATTCAAAAATGGGTTGTCAATTTGAATTATTTAGTGCTCTCTACTAACAGGGTCATTTTAACAGCACCCCCTTTTCCCAGGATAGCTGGACAGCACAAAGGCTGTTGGAGCCCAGCAGATGCTTAATGGAGCTGATCGGAGATGCCTGGTGAATTCACTCCCTTTCAGCTTGCCAGAGGAACAAATGCTTCCAAACTCATTACAGCCCACACCCCAGAGCTGTGAAAGGCCATGTTTACTACATGAAGAAGTCACCACAAAAGACGACTTCATCATCTCATTATATCCGATACAAATTTGGAAGACTTCAAGTCAATTATAGAGAAGGGAGTGGAGGTGCTGAGCCAGAGCCAGCACATGGTGGTGTGACACGTTCTCTCTCACTCTTGGACAGACCCTGTGCTCCTCCAAGCCCCCACAATTCCCTGTTACAGACAAATCCCACAGCAGCTGCTCTTCCCTGTCCTGCCATGCTCTGTCTCCTGCAGGAAGAACTCAAAATAAAGTCAAAATGAAATGGATTTGTCCCATTCTCTGGCTCACCAGAGATACAAAGAACAACACAGCCATGGTCTGGGATAACTGAGAGCTCAAGAGACAGGGATGGAGCAGACAGAGAGAGTATGGTTCTTGCTGAGCCCAAAGGATGCTCTCTCCTCCTGCCTCCTTCCCTGCATCCTACAAACACTGGTTATCTGGGAAAAGCAAATCTGAGGGAAGTGAAAGGCAACAGCCAACGGCAACAATGAGAATTGAAATGATCACAGCAGACAGAACAGGAAAACTATGCTGGGAAACTGTCATGCAAGACCTCCCTTCACCTTCGAGGGTTTACAACTTCTGGTCAACACAAAAGGTAAAAAGATACTTGGTCAAATCTAAGGTGAGAGACGAGAGACTTGTTTAAGACAATCAAAATTTTGCCACTAACCTCAGAGCCAGCATTTCACCCCTTCTATACCAATTCCCTACAGCACAAAGTACTGCACTGACACGAGTTATCGCTCACTTGGATTCAACACTTCTGTTTTATGGGAATCACTGCAAATAGGAAAGTTGTCTGCCTTTCTCCAGCTAGGCACACATCCCTCAGGCCTATGCACATGCCAAGAAGCTGTGGTAAGCAACCACTGGAAACAGCCTTCTGCCATCTAGAGACAAAGACGTCAAATATAACAAGAAGGCAGGGGGGCCACAATCTTCTTTAATGAAAAAAAAAAGGGGAAAAATAACTCTACTACATGCTGAATCAATCAGACCAGAAGAGAGATGTGCAGGGAAAACTCATTGCTCAGGCAAGACAAAATAGAAAAAAAGAAAAAGACTGCTGGAATATTTTGCTGTTTACAGTCATAGAGCTTGCCAAGGAAAATATGAGTGTGCATAGACTGATACTGTACTTACACTGCTGCAGATTTCAGTCACTGCCTTCAGCATTCTCCCAGCTGCATCCTTCCTTCCTCAAAGGGCAGAGCTGGGCATGGAGTGACCCAGAGATGCCACTGAGCAGCAGTCTGGCCCTGGGGCTGCTAAGGTGTCTGCTGTCGAGCTGACCTCTTGCCAGCATGGGGAGATCTGACTACTTTGAATGGTACAGTGAAAACAGCATTGCTACAGCAGCATAACATCAGCTAGGGGAATGCTTGCTCCAAACACCATTTAACAAATTCGGTTTAAAACTCTTGCAATGTGACATAAACAACGCGCTCCTGTGCCAGAATAAAAGTACCCAGATAGGGAATTATTTAAATTCATATGTTTCACACATATGTTTTATTAACCTTGCTGTTAAAGACAGGAGACTTGAGACATTTAGTAATAGACTTAATAAAAATCTAGCTTTTACACAGGCTTTCCAACACTAGATCTCCAAATGTTTAGAAAAGCAGATTATTCCTGTGTTTTGAAGACAGACTGAGATCACTTGGCCAATACTACCCAGTAACCAAGAGATTCAGCAAGAAAACCCATTCACAGCACGCTGGGACTACCCACAGAGCTCCGGGTTCTGCCCATCCCCAAGATGGGAAGGAAAATGCTCAGAGTGGGAGGAAGCTGAGAAGAAAAGCCAGAACAGGCCCAGGACAACACTCAGCACCGAAGCCCCATCCTTGCCAACACCTGATTGTCCTTAACACACCATCTGCACTGCTGGCATGAGCAACCTCCAGCCCCAGCTCACCCATTGCTGGGGTGGTGGGTGGTCCCCTGGTACTTTTTGTCCAAAAACAAAACCAGAAGAGGAGACATGGAAAGAGCAACTTCAATTCCACTAACCCTAGGCATCCCAGCTCAACAGTCGAGCTTAGCACACAAGTATTAACAGGTTTTGCTCATTAAATGAGACTAAGGCTGGTGGCTGTGGCATGGAGGAGGCTGTTTCAGCATCCATACAGTCTCCAAAGACCCAAACCAGGTTGTGAAAGCTATCCCAGCACAGCTCTTGCACAGCAGGAAACACTCAATCTTCTAAGCCCCTAATGAGAAAGAAAGCACTTTGTTTCCACGGGGTAAGCAGTAGCAGTTTAAACCACAATAACAGTTCCAGTGACCACAGTGTCTTAATTTATTGGAACTCACACGTCTGTAAAAGCTATTTTTTTTTCAGTGCCTCTCCTGCCTGAGCCTAAAGGAGAGAGATGTTCCTCAGGAGCAGCACTAGCACTATTCAACCAAAACAAGCAGCCTAGAAGTTACAAGCAGACTTTATCCCACTGGTTTCATTCCTGTAAGCAGCAATACCTCTCCTCTCCTGTGCACTGCTCCAGCAGCCTGAGGAGCACAAACTGAGGGGGGACACATGAGGCAGGAAGCTCATTTTATGGTGCTGGCAGACTGGCAGGTCACAACTGGCAGCCCATTACAGGAGACTTTTGAAAGAGATTAAAGTGTCCAGCAGTTTTAAAGTCTCCAGTGAGTTCGGAGAGGGTTTTGGTACAGAAAACCCATAATTTTTCAGGGTGCAGCTGTTTTTTTTCAGGAAAACTGGTCTCTGGAAACTATGCTTAAAAATTGAGAAGGCAAAGGAAAACACCCCAGTGAAAAATAGGGAGCCATACATCCTGCCCGCTCTGTGGGAGGGAGGGACATGCAGAGAAGGACCAGCACAGGGAAGGGAATGGCAAATGGCAGCAGAACTAGGAAGAAAATGCTCGGCTAACAAGCTGTGCTGGCCAGGAGCCGGCGGGGTGCTCCTCCGCAGCCGCTCGAGTCAGGTATGACAAAACTTTTGGCTCTGTCTCACAGCTGGGAAATTCAGAGAGGAGGTGGGGGAAAGTGTCCAGCTGAATGGATTTCACATTGTCTGCAGGAGAAGTTCAATGAAAGAAGCAAGATGAAGCCTGGGGAGGAGTTGGAGAAAAAGAACACAAGCAGATGCTTTGCACTAACACGATCCGGGTGCTCCTGTGCTCTGCTGTCCCCAGCGCAAGCAGAGCCTTGAAGGGCTTGAACAGTTTGTCCTGGCTGCACTTGGTGAACTGAGACAGAGAGAGACACACACTGATTTATCCCAGGTTACACTGAGAAGTCTGAAGCAGTAACAAAGTCCCTATCTTTGAGATGCTCTAATAGTGCCTTAATTCCTTTTCATCCCCGCTGCCTGCAAAGGGCATCCTTTCATACGCCAGGACACTCCTGCTGAGAACAACCAGACCTAGACAGACACTGGAACCAGCTCCTCCTGCATCAGGGGATTACATCCCCCTCCACCTCCCCTTCCTTTCTTCCTCTGCTTAAAGCAAACAGAGCAGCCTGCCCTTTCTTCTGGCTGTTGTCAGCCAAAGGGCTGCTCCTGGTTGGAGCAGGCGCCACCTCTCCTTGTCTCTTGTCCCTGGAAGCAGCTGTCCCCTGGGAAGCAGGGACTGGTGACACACACCATGTCTTCTGCTCCCCCAAAGTCTTTTCAGGTGCTCACGTGTGGGTGGGTGTGTTGTATGTATACAACATCTGATTCAGTTTAAAGCACTTTCCCTGAAGGAGTAAGGGAGGCAGTCTGGCAGCTGCTGCTCCGAAGAATCCTGGCAGGTCTTCACGCCAGCAGAATCGTTCTCCAAAAATAGGATTTTATTTTCCTGTTGGCTGAAGGTGAAGCTGCTCAAACCAACCAGCCCTCCTGTCTTGTCTGTAAAAGACTCTATTTGCCAGTTGGCTCCAGCCAGGTGAATCACTGCCCAGGAGCCTCCCCAGGGATGGAACTTGCAAGTCAAACAATTTAAGTAAGGAAAAAGAAAAAAAAAAGGTGGTGGAGAAGGAGGGCTGAAGGTGAGAGAAAGCATTCACTGGAAAAAAAGCAGAAGAATAAAACAAACAAGTGTAGCTTATGTTGGCAGCTCACAGCTCTGAGAGAATTCCTGGTGTGGAGAGCAGACTGAGCCCCTCCGCAGGTGGGCGAGGGGTGGCTCAGCCCCAGCCAGAGTCACCCCAAAGGGAGCCTGGCAGACCCTGTGCTCCTGCTGTGCCCCCCACCACCTTCACTCACACAGCTGCCCAGGGACCTCTGCCTGCCCCTGGGTCTGGGCAGTTTTCATCCCTGCAAAGAGGGAGATGCCATCCCTGGCTGGGTATGGAAAGAGGGTCCTGGTGCAGCTCTGCTCCTCTGCCACCTGAGAGCAAGCTTTGCTCTCTCTCCCTGGGAGACTTCACAGCTCCGTGTCACCTCCTATTGAGACAAACATTTCATGGCATTTTAAAACATAACTATCCCTCCAGCTGTGGGAGCACAGCAGGAGCAACAAAAATTTCCTGAAGCCCCTCCAGCCAAACATCACTGAAGTCGAATGCCAGCCCCTCCACACTCCTGCCCTATTCCTTTTTCACTGGTACAGGATCTTTTCCCTGTTTGCAGAGCTCTAACCAAGTTACCATTGCACAGCCCTAATGCCAGAGAGCACTGAGCCTGCCACTGCTCCTCCTTATCTGTGGCCAACATTTCCAAATCAAGCAGCCTCCTATTCCAGAAAGTCAAGCAGCTTTAGTGATCAAAATGTTTTCAGAGTCAAAAGCAATAGTTGCATTATTTTTCCTTATAATTTCTAACAAGAATCATTACTGAGCTTTGATTGATGAATGAGCATTTCCCTGAAGAATTAAAGATGCCTGGGAGACCTTGGTTCAATTCCTCACAAGATTTTTGAATGATGATGGACAAATCACTTAGGAACATTCTTGGAAAAAAAACCCACCAAAACATCTTTGGGATGGTTTCTTTTCTTTCAATGCAAGTTATGGCTCTTGGCACCTTTCAAACCTTTTTGCCTATGTTTTTACTACTTTGTTTTGCCTTTTCTTAAAAAAATTAAATACATGCTGATATTGTCCACCTTGCCAGGTTGTTTGGATGATGTAATCATGAACATAGGAACATGTGATAAGTAACCATGCAAGCACCTCACCACAGAGATTTGGGAAACTCCAGACATGTGGAACACAACTGGGGCCAAAAAGAGATGGTGACATTTGCTCTGGGCTCACGCTTGCATTTCAGAGTGGTGAACCAGGCCCAGAGGGGTGGAGACACCAGACCAGCTGCCCAGCTTCAGTGTCCAACTTCAGCATTAAAAAAAATCACCAACTGCTCAAACCACATCTATTTTAAAAATTTAGGTTAACAAGGGGAAAAAAAAAAAGAAGGCAAAGAATTGACTTAAATGGCTAACAGGAAACATTCAGTCCATGGGCTAAAACTCTCTCATTAGCAGTGGAACTTTGCTCATGGCTAGTTTTCAGGACCTCCACTGGACTTTTCATGCAAGCAGAATGATTAAAAGCATATTGCTTTCTTTTAAATTAATCAGTTCCTGAAGAAGGCACCATATGTTTTGGTGCTGTGCTGGGGTGCTGGAACAAGACAGAGATATCCAAGTTCTGTCCATCAGATCCTACAAACCATTGGTGCTCCTTCCTGCAGCTCATCTTGTGCATTTACCTGTACACACAGGTCCTCAGCCCATGCATTTCCCCACTGACCTTAGCTGGCCACATCTCAGAGTACATCTGTGCCTGCACAGGGACACCAGCTGGGAAGGGATGCTTTGGAGATGAGTTCACCAAATGCTCAGGTGAATCAGGCCAGTGAAGCTGTGTGGAAGAGTAAATGTTTGTTTTCTGGGGATATAAAGGGATAATAATCTAGCATCTATTAAGAAATCACTCACATTTCTTTTAAATCTTATTAAATGGCTTGTGGAACAACTCACTGAACTGCAACCTAGCTAAGTGTAAAACCACAGTTTATCCCTACTTCATCAGACATTTTTCAATTTGAATGACACAATTTCTTTAAATTATTTCTCAGTGTTCAAAAAGCAGTGCAGCTCCATTCTTACTCCTTTTTTTTTTTTTTGGTAGGTAACAAAGTCTCAGTGAAAAAAAGACACATTGTTGGACCCTTAGCAGCACATGTGAGCCAGGACAGTGCTGTGGGTAAGAGCTCTGAGGGTGTAGGACTCTCAAGGCTCTTATGAGAAAAGCCATAGAGGCTTCCTCTTTGCACCCCCAGGGAGCTCACTGCAGTCACCTGGAGATTGGAAATTATTTCTTAAAGAAGAGTTTCTTTGAAATGCTGTTACCAGTTTCCCAAATCTCAGCTTGTGGTGCAGGAGACTCTTGGCTCACTCCAAATGCAAGGAAGGGTCTCAGCTGCATCCAAAGCAGAGAAAAGATTGGAGCAAGAGAGGAGCTGTTTATCATCTTAGTCCCTATGGAGAGAAGCAACATTTATTTTGTCAGTGATCTGTGGTTGTGCCAGCCTTGCCAGACACATGGCAGAGCATGTCCCCACATTGTTTGCATGGACAGCAGCTGAGCCTGTGTACCTTGGCAGAGCCCCGTGCTCTGAGGTTCAGCACAAAGCTACATCTATCCAGGGGTTGGGGAGGCTGTAAAACAAAACCTTCCTGATCCCAAGGCAGCCCCACTTATCCAAAGTCTCCCACGAGGCAATCAATGCCTTTTCATAGGATGCAAGAGCCTACTCACACTGTTGGGAGGGCAGGGGTGTCACATGCCCTTCTGACAGCTTCTCAGATGAAAAAAACCCAATATATCATGACTTGGTGTTCACTGAGGGCAGGAGTTAATGCATGGTAGGTGAACATGGAGGAAGACAGCAGACATGAAAAACAGCCTGGAAAAAAGGTGCTGCTGCTACAAGCTGAGAGCTGGGGAGGGGGAATCCTGCCTGTGCTCAGCTCCTGGGAAGTGGATGCCAGGGGCAGCACCTGGCACTGCACTGGTGCTCCCAGCACACACTGAGCCTCCTTCCAGTGGCTGCCAGGTCACTGCTGGCTCTCACAGCCCCCACTGAGGGTGACAGAGGGGAGGGACTGCTGGACTCACCTACACACTGATCCCTAATACAATACTTAAAAATACTGAAAATCCACATGCCACTTTATGGCATCTCTTCCTGGACACATGAGCCGTAATCCTCAACATTTCCACGCCAAGCTTCAGCTGCTGAGCTCAAAGGAGAGCTCTCCAAAGAGGATGTGTTATCCCTGGGTTGCACACAGCCAGAAGAGTGAAGCAGCTTGTGTGACACTGCATGCCATGGACAGAAACCAGGTCCCACATCCTCTTCCTGCTCCTGTACAGCCAGAGAGCAACACAGCATCTCCCCACCTTGCCTTGGCACCTCCAGCTGTTCTCACAGGTAGAGGTGTCAGGCCACGTGTCCTGCACGCAAACCCTGCCCCTGTGCCTGCTGCTGGGACAAGCTGCTCTACCTGCCAACCCTTTTCTCTTCAGCAACACCCTGGCACTTGCCAAAGGCTGGGCAAAGCCTGGCACCCGGGCTGGGGGTCCCAGGAGGGTTTTGCTTCTCTTGCCTGAGGTGAGCAAGAACCCCACCATGGGACAGAGCTGGTGCATCACTCACACACATGACATACAGAGGGACAAAAGGACAAAGAGAACCATGAGCACAGCAAGATGGGCAGGGAAGCAGAGAGAGCTGCCTGTGGTGTGAATGGCTTGCTCATGCTGCTGTGACCAAACCCTTCCAGTCTACTCCTGTGCTGTTTGTTGGACTCTTTGGGCCAGGGCTTTTCTTTCATGAGGTGTTTGCACGGCATCTGACACAGCAAGTGCTCAACTCTGCTCTGGGCACAGAACCAGCAGCACCACCAGCTTCTTAAAAAAATATAAGGAAATCTCAGTGGTGTTTGATTGACTCATGAATAGACCTCGGATGAACCCAAGAATCACTAAGTATTTCTTTGAACTAAATTTTGTGCCTTCTTTTCTATCTCTTTTAAAAGAATACCACTAGCAAAACACATTGTAAGCAAAAATCAGATATAAAACAGCCCAGCTGGTGCAGTAGTGACACTCTATGTGAAAAAAAGAGATACAAGAACACATCAAAACCAAAGATGAACTAAAAAAGAGCTCAAAGCTCTTGGGATATATTTCCTGAAATTTTGCCTCTAAGTCTTTTCTTCTAGCAGGGCTTAAGAACTTCTGAAAATATTCCACTCTATTTGAAGTTTAATACAATCTGCAGTGCAGACACTTCTGATTGTGGCTACCCATCTCCCACAGCATCAGAAAAGCACAGCACTTGCAGCTTGTTGTTTCTTGAGCTAGTTCTGTCTCCTGCTCTTCCCATGGGTAATTTCCCACAGTGGCAGCACAGCTCCTTCCTAAAGATGAACCAGGACTGACACATTGCCTGTGCATGGCTAGACAGGGTAACAGCAGCTTCTCTCACTCCTTCCCCCAGCACCCCTGATGGCATCTTGTTTTTATCCTTTTTTTTTTTTTTTTGCCAGCTGCTTGACTGAACACCATAAAAATCCACAAAAACACCATAAAAAGCCATTCTTTTCAGCCTGGCAAGCCTGAAGGTTTAAGCAACCAGCTGCTGCAGCTTCAGCCCCCAAGCCCACCACTAAACCAGGCAGATCTGGAGACGTACAGACTCATGTTATTTCAGCCTCCCTCATGCACTGGACTCCAACCATAATTCTCCCTGCAGACCACCCCCAGCCCTCTCCTTCTCCAGGGCCCATGTGTGGGGATGCACTGGCCTCCCTCACTGCTGGTGCTGGGCAGGCAGAGCCGAGCGGGAGGTGGAGTCAACTGTTTCCACGACAGACTCACCATGTCCCTCACAGCTCTGCAAAACTTAACTTCCCTGGAAGGATTTCAAGATCTGACTCATGTCCAGTTCTTCTATTTTAATCATTCCCTCTTACATCATTCTCAGAGGCCCACGGTGTCACATGCAGCCTCCCCCAGCCCCCCACTCCTCCTCGGCCGAGCACTTCAGCCACTGCCGGCTCTCCTCCCAAACAGAGCTAGGAACAGGAATATGTGTGACACCAGCTTCCCTCCCTACTCTCCAGAGCATTTACCAGCTTTGATGGCAGCTCATAAGGGCTTCCTAAAGCTCTCCCCTGCAATGACAACACTGAGATAGCACAGGAAGAGCAGCCACGCCAGCAAAACTGATGGTGTGGGGATGGAAGAGACCAGAGAAATCCCAGAAGGCTCACAAACACCCCAAACCAGCTGGGAGACAGCACTGGCCAGGAGATAAGTGTTGGGAAGAGAATCAGGTCAGCTGATTTCTGCTTTCCATTCTCCCAGAGACTTCCTGAATAACTGTGGATGTCACTTAATCTTTCTGTTCACGCTCGGAAGCACAAATCGGCAGTATCAGTCCATTCAAGATTTCTTATTAAACCTGATATCATAAAACAGGGAGGGAGCCAAAACCCTCTGAAGGAGCCAAGCAGAACAAAGGTGCTCATGCGTAGCCATTTAATCCCTTCCCTAGATCCCAGCCTAAATGCCTCCACAGCTGAGAGATTCCCTGCTGATCTCAGGGGAGCCCCTTGCTTGTAACAGTGACCGCCAGACCGAAACCCTTGCCTGGAAGATTACAAATCCTGGCCAGCCAACAGCTGGAAGGCTTTGAGCCTGCAGCGTGCTCTGAGCAGAGCCGAGCAGAGAGCAGAGCCCCTGCACCTAACAACAGTTGTTGTGTTTGTTTAGCCCTGGCCAGTGAGTCATGGTTACACCACGGGCCCTGCACTTATTCATCATGGGGCTTTCTGGTGCAACCAGCAGCTTGCAAAAGATCTGGTATGGATTTCCACTATCCCTCCAAAAAATCTGCTCGACCCCTCCCCATCCTAGGCAGGGAAGAACAGAGGGGATGTACGTGGCACTTTTGGGTTGTTTGCATGGGTTTTACAGTGAGAACATCACGAGCAGTGGGCGTGGGACTCCTGGGAAGGACGTGTTTGCAAGGGGGGCAAGGGGAAAGCACTGGATTTTTCCATGTGTGGGTGAGTGGACATTTTTACAAGAAGTCTGAGAGTGCAATGATGGCCAGAGGTCAGAAAGAAACTCAGGCTGACATGAAGAACAAGGTATAAAGGCATTGAGAGAACATGCCTGATCTCTCTGCTGATTCCTGGAGCAAAAAGCTTTAGCTAAAGGAAGCAAACAGAATTGCTTGGAAGAAGGCTGATGTGGGCCAGGCTTTCCTTTCTGTCCTTTCCATGTTTCCTCTGCTTATTTCAATATTTTTCCCACTTGCTCTTGCTTTTTGCTACAGTCAACACAGCCCCCCTTGTTCTTTCTCATGCACCTCTCACAGTTGTCTTCAGCCCTGCCTTCAAACACATCTTCCTCCTGGCCAAGCTCTCACACCTACCTGGTCTCCTTGCTCCTCAAACATGTCTTCCCCTCATCTGTTACACCACCAAGGACAAAAATGTTTCTATACAAAACCAGACTTGCATTACACAAACCAGGATGTGACCAGGGTTGGAGGAAGTCACAGCAAGAAGAGGATAATGCGATGGAACTGGTGGGAGCGCAGAACAGGAGATGGAACAGAGGCAGTACAGACACCTGGGATGCTGCAGTCATGGTTGGGAATCAAAAAGTGCATCCAGGGAAGCGACTGGCCAGAGGGAGGACAGAAGGGAACACATTGTAGAAGAAAATCTGAGAAGTGTAAGATCCAAGGGAGCATGGAAACAGGGTGAAAAAGAACTCTAATGCCAATGAAGTGGGCTGAGCATGGAAGAAACAAAAACAGCAATATCTCTATTTTTGGTTTTCCTCCTGCTTCAGAAGACAGACATGGAAAGGTTTGTTTGAAGATGTGAAGGGACCCAGCCAAAAGCCAAATGTCTTGTTTCCAGTTTCATTCAACAAGGTCTGCATAATAGACGAGGAAAAACTTTACCGGCCTACCCATCTTGCCCCTCTTCCCAGGAACTCCGGGGATCCCCTGCAAAGAAAAAACACAGAGAGAAAAAAAAAATAGTTCTGGTTGAGAAATCAAACAGCCAACCAACAATACAAAACAAAACGAGAAGAGAAAGGAGAATGCAAAACAGGCTAATGACTGCGGCATTGTTCGGGAATCAAAATGTCAGCTACTTGCAGTCAGCTGCGAGAGCAGAAGACAATTAACCTTCACCCATTAACTACGGCCTCCCGAGGACACGCGCAGGCAGCATCCCCAGGCTGGGGCTGTGCTTAGCAGGAGCAGTCATTAAGCTACTGGTCTGGAACCGAATGAAGGCCACCGCCGAGGCACTCGCTGCAGAACTTCTGTTTGTGTTTCTTATTTAGTTATACAAGCATTAAATCAGCGTCGCCAGAGCACAGGGCAGGCCCCTCCCAGGCAGGCACACACTCGCTCACTCCCACATGCTCCCAGGGCCTCTCTGGTTTCTGGAGCTTGCATTTGAGGGAGAAAAGGCTGGAATCAAACACTCTTCATCTTCCAGTGACTTTCGTTAGGAGCTCTTGTAGTGGGGAGAAGGGGGTCCTTGGATGGGAAGAGATCAGGCAGGTGGGGGAATGTGGGGGTGGAGAGCAGAAAAGCAAGGGAGGTCCTTCAAAGCTCTGAACGTGTGGATTTGGGGAAGGCACAATGAAAAGGATGGGAGGAAGGGAGGACACATGGGAACAGCAGCCACTGCTGCCTGCTCACAGCCCCAATCTTGACTGCCCAACCCAATGTAACTGGAAATAAAGCCCTTTTCAGAAAGCCCCAGGCACTGTCCCTTCCAAGAGCTCTTTCCAAACACCTCCAGCTGGACACACAAAATGCCAAGAGTGTGGCTGGGATGTCACTTCTGTGGGAACAGGGAATTTCCATGTACATTCTCCTCACCCCATCCCATCCCACTAAGATGAACTGATAAAGGGGAGAGGAAAGCCAGCTTTTTAAGTGAAGGAAAATATAGAAAAACTCTCCTGTAGTCAAAAGTGAGGTCTCATGGCCCTGCCTGAAGCTTAGGTTTTTCTGAGCTGAAAGCAGCATTATACAGGCAAACAGGTCTTCATTCAAGGATAGGAAGAGCCTAAGGAATGCAGGGTTAAGCATTAGGCATGCTTGCCTCCTTCCTCAGGAACTAGGGATAGAGAAGGTTACATCAGAACTGAAGAACTGCATTCAAGCAACACACCCAGGTTTTATTCACAAAATACTCACTCGTTCTCCATCAGCCCCTGGTAGCCCAAATAATCCTGGGAGACCAATATACCCCTAAAATAAAGAGGAGACAAGTAGTCAGATACATTTCTTCACTAGCACCCAGTCAAGTCTGTCTTTCCTGAAGAGCAGAGCAACCTCCAGCGTTGGTCAGTGGCAGCCGTGATGAAATAAACCTTGAGGCAAGTGTATATGCCCATGGACTGCATGGTGCTGGCTTCCACGATGTAGTCCAAGGGCACATACCCTCACACCAGGGATCAGGAGGACTCCAGGCAGGAAGAGGCCAGCCAGAAGAAACCTTACCTGGGCTGGCTCTAAGTGTACCTGAGGGAAATGGAGCTTGGTTCAAGGTTAGCAAGAGTGATAGCAAAAGTAATCCACAGGCCTACACCTCCTTTCACCTGTTCCCTTGCCTTTGACACTCATTTCCAACTGTGCTGTTGTACCAAGCCCTTTCTGCTTGTCTTCTATCACCTGGTGCTCACTGCAGCCCCCTCTGAGGCAAACTCTGCTTTTCCTGGCACCAGGGCTGCCACCACTCCGCAGTCACTCCTGGCTCTGCCCAAAGTCTGTCCCTGCACCACCAGGACCCTGTGCAAACCCTTCATCCACCCAAGCACTGAGGGCCCTGCCTGGGCAGGGAGAGGATGAATGTGTCATTCCAGGCTCGGGGGATTGACATGAGGCTCAACTTGTACATCCACACAGACCCAAACTACAAGGAAACTTCCTTTGCACCAACACATAAACCTGCTCCTTCCACACTGCTCAGAAACATTGTGTTTCCAGGTTTCTCTACGGCCTTGGGGTCCTGCTGAGACAAGACACGCTGCATAAAACACTGCGTTTCCCTTCCCTTGCCACAATGGCAGCCTTGTGTTGAATCCCTTTGCTCAGCAGCCAGGACAAAGTTACCTTGTGTGCTGGGCCTCTGCAAAGGCCCAGTTTGTGCCAAACATGCCGAATCCAGAGGAAGTGAATTTCAGCAGGGAGCCCCCTCTGTGGCACCTCACTGTTACCAGAGCCAAGTGCTAACACTGGTTTTCTCTCATCTTTCTTTCTCCATCATCACTAAATCTCTTACTGCCAACCCCACCAAACTTTTTCACCTGTCCATCACTCCCTGTGGAGCGTTTTCTTTACCTAGCGATGATACCTAGCTGGGAAATACCACCATAGTAAATACCTTTGCCTCCTGAATCCCAAAACAAACCACTCCTGAATTTCTTCCTGCAGAACTGGAAAATAGAGGTAGAGGATGAAGAAGAGTCCAGACCTGGCTCCCTCAGTCCACAAAATGCACATATCTCACCTTAGCACCCCATTCTGAGTGACTGCATTTGAATTGAGAAAGGGCTTCCTTGGGCATTTATAAATATTCCAGTCCTCAACGCTCAGGGGTACAAAGTGGAAAAGAACTTTCAAATCTTACATTTTGTACGTCTACCACCTGATAATTACACAGGGTCCTGGTGAGGGCAGTGAAAGAGTTGCACCAGGGAAAATGTCAGCCCTTTCAGAAGTGGGGTGAGCATGTTGTATTCTTAGATCTTCCTCTCTCCTGCAGGACACTGAATGTCCCACCTCAATTCCCAGCTCAGGAGTACTGCTAGTTACAGAGTCAGCATTGTTTATTCCTTGCAGTTTTCCTAGTGATGAAAGCCAGCTGGTTGAATTTACTGCATATAGGGAAAGTATCATGTTAAAGAAATGGGGGGTTTTATTGGCTTGGAATCTCATTGTGAATTTATAATTGCAGGAAAAGAACAAAATGTGATTAACAAGAACCTTAAATAGTAATAAAAGAAGAATACTTTGCAGTGAGAATAAGCCCCCAGCAATTATACTTGGTGAGCAAAACCAGGCAGGATGGAGATATTGTTTATATTTGCACATGGCTTCAAGATGCTGGCTTGCTGTTGTGCATAATGATATAAATCACTCCCAAACCAGGCCTGTACCCAAATGAGCCCATATTCAGCGTGGTCAAAGACCACTGAACCACACTGATTGAAACTAAAGAGGCCTTTGGGACATGGGGCTTGCAGGCTTTGGTAGGAATTTGTAAGCCATTCTTTCCTCTCCTGAAATGTGAGCTCTGAACGGGTTGACTTTATCATCAGTACTACTGGGGAGACTTTGATCACGGTATATTCCCTGTTCAATTAAAAAAAACTAAGCAGTGCCTCAGTAAACAAATGGTGCATAGTTCAAATCCCCCGAATCCAACAAATTCAAATGTCTAGCTTCAGGATTGCAAAATCAAGCATAAAGTTTCTTGAGAAGCCTTTGATAAAAACAAGCAGAGAAAAGCCAAATGAAAGGTTGCTTACCCGAGTGCCTTTTGGGCCAGATTCCCCTATGGGGCCAGGTAAACCCTAGAACAAAGGGAAAAAACAAAGACAAATGTGGACAAGCTTTAACTTAAAATAACAAGCAGTGCCAACCCCCCAGCACCATCCCTGTGTGGTTCTGCTTCAAGTGCTTCTTAAAGCTCTTAAAGCTTTAAGTGCTTCGTGGTTCTGCTTTTGCTTTAAGAGTCCAAGGAGTATCAACAAAGGAGAAAAAAAAGCCAAAATGATACAAATAACAGATCTCTCATTGTTGGGGAGCTGGGACTCAGCAGAACCTGAGACTGCTGCACATAGTGAGCCTTCCCTGGGGCTGAGGTAGAGATTTCTGATCATAAAGACCACAGGGGCTGATGCAGTGGGGTGCCCAGAGGTTGTGTTACACTTCGGATGCGAGGCACAGTGATGCTCTGTGCCCAACAGCAAACACATGCACAGCAAATGTATTCCAATACCTGCTTAGGGAACACTGATGCAATGAGAAAGCCTAATTTCTACAGCCTAGAAAGTCACTTAGCAATGCAGGTACTGTGATATCTCTAACCCTTTGCAGCAACAGCTGTGGAAAGAATTGAAAATACAACTCCCATTCTATGCCTAATGCTGCTCACTTAAAGTACTGCGAAAAGAACAGTGTAAAAATGCAAAATGAATTTTCATGTTTATTGCTTTCTAGCAGATTTCCAGATCAATTTTTTTTTCTAGTTCCAAATGTTGCTGGGATTTTCTAGGGGAAAAAAAAAACCAAAAAAAAGGCTAAGTCCATATTTTCTTCAGCTGGCAGCTCTGCAGGCTCAGCCTGGGATGTGAAAGTCGGGTTGTGCTCTTTCCTGGCTCCTGCTTCATTGCCAAAGATTTCAGGCATCAGGGTGAAGTTACAATTCTGCCTGTGATGCACAACCCAAACCTGAGCCAAAAGCTCTCTCCCATCGCTGCAGAGCCAGCACAGCTGACAGGAGTAACAAGTAGTAAAATCTCAGTAAAGTAAACAGCTCTGATGCTGGATACACACAGCATTCAGATATGCTGAAAAAAAAACTGCCTCAAAAAAAAGAGAAAAAGTCACTTTCCTGACCCAAACCACATTTTAAGAAGGCAGTTTTGTTCTTTGAATGTCAAGGCACAGTTTTCATCCTGCTTATCTGATGGGCTGAATTGCTGAGCAGCATTCATTAACCTTGTATGTCCAATATCTCTTGGACCTCTTCTTATTAGTCCTCTGACACACATTCACACCTAGGAGACTCTTTGGCATGCTCAGCTCTGAGAGCCTTTCAGAGTATGAATGGAGCATTTAGTCAGGTGCATAAAGCTCCCATCCAGTTCTGCCATCTGCACTCTCCAGTGTGCTGAGGTATCAATTAAATTTTCAATTTAAAATGGGTCATACACTATTGGCAGTCTGAGGCAGGGAGATGCAGACTTGTTCTGCAGGTCTAGCTGGCATTCAACACAATAACCTACACATCTGGGTAAAAACCTCACATCCAAACTCGTGACAAGTCTGAGAGACTCAGGACAGAGTGTTTGGGATCTTTGACATCTGCCTGGTCTCTTGGCTCAAAGATAAACGTGGCAGAATCCAACAGTAGTGTGTCCACTTCAGAAAACCCTGACAAACTTATTTCACCACAAATGTTACAGGGCCAGATGTTCTGCCCTCCGACAGATTCCATTTAGGGTTTTACAAATTCTGCCTCTTTATTTCCTTTCTACTACTCAGTATCTTACATCAGTAGGACAACAGTGCCCAATCTTGATCCATTATCCAGTTCACACTCCTCCATTACTAAAGTTGTCTTTGTGTAATTTTTTTCAGCATGAGAACAGACTTTGCTGCCTTTCATCATCTTTTTTTTTGCAGCTGCAAATATCATGTTTATATATATGTACAGTTCATGCATAACTTTACGTGTGTATACATATATATATATATATATGTGAGATTATGCCAGTGCATTTTACTGGTGAGAGTTCATCTAAATCTTCTCCTTCAATAATACACTTTTTTCCATCCCAGGTTTCTAACTTGCTCAACATTAGATGTAAAATATGCCTAAAAGAGAAGATTTAGTAGCTTGCAGCTATGTTTCTCTGCTCTGCTGTTCTGTTTTTTTTTTTTTCCTGTTGTTATTCTGAAGCAAAACTTTGTCCAGATTTGCTATAGAAATTCAGGTTTTATCTACCATAGGCACAAAACACTTTCGAGCAACATTTCTGAGTTGAAAGACTGTCTTATTGATCCAACATCTTGAGGAGAAAAGAAGGAAAATATTCAGAGATCATATATTCAGACATTTTCTAGAGGACTGCACTGTCTTTAGTGGGGCACATCTTTAGCTACCTGCACACCCAAATCCCTACTCTGTGCACAGCACGATGAGATTTACTGCACCTGCCTGCCAGGATAACCTTTGGCACCTGGGCTTCCAGCTGGTCCTCGCTCGCCCTTGGGAGAGAAAAAAGAAAAGGTCAAGGGAAGGTCCCACTTGGGCAGCATTTTTAGCTGCATCATTCCTTGAGCTGGGGGGAGAGGAAGTGGGATGGATTAACCTGATGCACATTTATAGAGGGGAAGAAAATATTGAGGGTAGATAATGGAGTTAATTAACAAGGGGGGGAACACACAGAAGCCAAGTCAATGGATCCACGCACTAAGCAAGTGCTGCTGTTTCTCCTTCTCCCTCCATCTGCAGGGAAAGCAGCAGATAGTCTGAAACAAGGAGGCTAAGAGAAGGTGTAAGGCTGCATCTATATCTGGCATATGGAACCGTTTTACTGGTGGGAAAGCACTGCCAAAATTCTTCAAAACTAAATGGATTCATGTATAATATCCTTTAACATCATTGCTAACAGGGCCTGCTATTCATTGCCC
>VZRZ01000604.1:285814-330020 GCA_013398175.1 Climacteris rufus
TTAACTGCATTGCAAACATCAGACTTAACCAAATAAAGAGGAGGGAGAAAAGGGGAGAGGGGGAATGGCTTTGGGAAGGGAATTACATGTACTCAACATGATGTGGTTAGTAAAATCCAGGTGAAATTAATGTAAAAAGACAAATAAAGGGGGAGGATGCTAAGCTGGTGTTTCTTCCCCCATCTTAATGTGGTTGAGCAGTAAAAATCAGAAATTAAATTTAGAAACTCCAAGGCAGTCTCCTCCCACCATCCCCCTGATGCTGGGTCCGTGCATGTGCTCAGTGCTGAGCTGCCCTGGAAGGAGCTGCCTGTCCACACTGAGCAGGCTGTCCCACAGCCAAACCAGCATCAGAGCCAGCACATCCATCCCTCCTTAAAGGTCCAGTGTTGGGAACTGGGAAAACTCACCTGGTCTCCAGGGTGACCTGGCGGTCCAGGGTAGCCTTTATATCCCTGTCAAAATAGGATGGAAGGGATGAATAAGAAGAAACAAAAATATAATAAAATAATCCAGGTTTGGTTTTAATTTCTCTTTGCAGTTGTGATTAAAGTTCTGAGGGGAAGTAAGATTTTAGATAGCATTACACAATCATGCAGACTTTTCTTGTGCTGCTTTGTGCTTGTACCACCCAAACTTGCCACTGGGGTCTGGGGTGGTGTTTATTCCAGAAGGAGTTGCTCCATGAACACATTTAGAGTGGTCTCCATGCTCAGATCTGTCTATTTGTAATCTACACCTCGAGCAAAGCTGTCCTTAATCCTCAGGAAACCACAAGCCTGTAGAATGAAGTGTTGGCTTTGGGCACGTCGGGGACTACACAAAATGAGTCACTCGTGTTTCAGAGCTCTCACTTTTGCTTTAGAATTTGAAATGCCACAGGAAACACCAAAACAACCATTTATCGTAATTGGAAACTTCAATTTTTCTACCTTGAACTTGACCAACTTCCAGCTTTTCTAATCTCATTATTACAAGACCCAGAGTCCTTCATTATGAAGCTACTGAAAATGGTGAGCAAGCTGCCTCTCAACCTGCTCTCTCTGCCGAATTAATTAGAATGAGTTTCTTAATCCACCTTGCTTACTGGCAAGTGTTTCAGGCTTCATATCATTCTCACAGATCTTTCTGCTTCAGTTTGTCAGTATTTTATTTTTTGGGGGGATGCAGACACTGGAGCGGGACAAGGGCAGCCTGTTCTACTGCAGGCTGAGCAGCGTCTTTTAAAGGAGTTTGCTTTCTCCCAGATTTACCTGGAGCTCCCTTCAAACACTGTAAATTCTGTATGTGATGGGCACTTCAGATTTTTTTTCTCCTCTTTTTTACTATCTTGCTTCAGCTATTTAAAACAAACTCACTTCCACCAAGAGAAGTCAGAACAGATCAGGAGATTGAACTCAGTTACAGAGAGTAGTGTTTAGCTGGACTACCAGCAAGATTTAAAAAAAAGAAGCAGAAAATTTAACTTGAAACAAAAGGGAGAGAAAAAATAAACAAGGAACAATCCTTGCACAAATACAAGAGAAATAACAAATTGATTTCAAGAGTGGATTATAATTAATTGTAACTCAGTCCCTGCTACTCATCCAGTCCTGGCCAGGGCTCCAGCACACCTCGTGTGTCTGTGAAGCCCTCAGGGAGTGTCCCTGCTCTGGAAGCCGTCACCAGACCCTGGGGTGACCGAGAACTTGGCCTTTGGCTCCGCTCCCCACACGAACCCAGGGCTGTTTCTGCTCCCAGCCCCACACCTCTGCTTAACAGCTTTTTTATTCTTCCCACGGGCTATTCCAGACCTGCAGCCTGAGCCTTCACTGGCGGGGTAAGCAACACTCTCAGCCATCCTGGCCACTACCCACTCCCCTTTGCATTCCTCCTGCCTTGTTATTTCAGACAGTTTGGCCTGGAAAGATGTTGATTCCCCTTCCACCAGTTCTCTGCTGCTTGACCTTGCTGATGTACCATGGCTCTGGTCAGAGCTGCACCTCCTGACCATGTGGTGTCTGACCTGAAAGGCCATTTGGGCCCTTGTTTGAACCACATCGAAGGTCCTTTCTCCAAATGCTGTGAGAGCATTTCAGCCAGAGACTCCTAACTGGAAGTGCCTCAGCAGCTCTTGGAGCAGGACCAGCAGACAGGATTCCCTGCCCCTCTCCAGGAATCTGCCCCATGAAATCCTCTCCTGCTCATCCTCTTTCTGGCTCCTCGACAGAGGCTCAGCAGAAAGGAGGGAGGATGCTCCACCCTGGCCTGAAGGTCAGAGCTGCCAACAGAAACAGCCCTGGGTTCAGCATCTCCAGCCATGCCCTGGGATTTAGATTCCCGTGGTGTTTTCTCTGGGGACCTCTGCCCTGTTCTTCCAGTCTGGAGCAGGAGTTACCTTTGTCTCCAGACAGCTGGAGCACCACATTTAGAGATATCTTGCTTTACCACTGATAAGAAAGATGTGCTTTGCTTGGCTGCTCCAAACCATTCTCTTCCAAATGGGTTCCTGCAGGACAGGGGTTTTGAGCCTACAGTGTGCACCCAAAGTCGGTGGTTGCATGATGGTCCCTTGAGATGCTCAAAGCACATCCTGAACTAAATTCTGCACCAAACATCTCATTGCTATTGCTGTAGTGGTAAGTGAATGGCACTTAAGTTAAATATGTACACTCTACTACCATTAAATGTCCTCCTCATTACATATGCTGGGCTCTGGGAAGTTTCAAACATGTTTCTTCATGATATACCACAGTTATTTCTGCCTCAGGTTAATTATATTGAGGGAGAAACTGAAAAGCTTGTGTATGCTAAAGCTGGCAGCAATGTGGAAGTATTTACCTGCTAAAATCCTCTTCAAATAGCACTAAAATGACAGGGCAGAGGGTATGAAAACAACTGCATTTGCTCTTTTATCTGAACACTTCCTGATGATTACAGGGCGCTCAACACAAAGGGCTGTGATTTAGAAAGGAAATTGCACTCCAGTGAAGGGTTTACTCATCTGTGATGATATTTATAATCCACTCTCTCCTGCCTAAAAGGGATCATCCTGCACTTTGGTAGGAAAGGTGAAAAATAAAGAGGCCAGTGAAGGAGACCTGCATACAGGATGTTTTGAAGCACTGACCACGTCCCAGCTCTGTCTTTACTCTCTGAGTGACTCTAAGGAAGCTTTTCCACTCTCACTGCTGCTGTCTTCTCCTCTGGAGCAATGATGCTGCTCTGCTGAGCTCCATCTCCAAAGCAATTGGGGTCTGCAGCCCCCAACCAGAAACCAAACCCCACAGACACCTCATAGGCACTGGAGGGATGGGCAGAGGGAACATCCAAGTCCTGCCACCCTTCCTGAGAACTCCTGCAAAAGCACCACTTGCTCTGCGTGGAGAGGATGAGAAATACACTGCTGCTTCAAAGGTGTATTTCACACACTTGTGTGGAGGTAAAACAACTTTGGGGGTGCTCTGGGATCAGCCTCTCCAGTCCTACAGAGCCCAGGTCTGTCAGCATTCCCAAGGCAGCACTGTGGAATGAGCCATGTCATCCACGTTATCCAACCCCATATGCTGCTGGTTGTGGCTCCAGCTCACGCTGCTGAGCCTGTGGTTTCATTTAGTGGGAAAAGTATTTTGTTTCTCCTGGTGAAATATTTTGCCTATTTGAAGGTTTCTACGTGGTGTTTTCAGATCAAAGCCCTGAGAGCTCTTCTTGCAGCCCCTCCATGGAGTGAGAGGAGGGATGTCCATTCCCAAGGCGTTGCTGTTTTCCAGTAGCCAAGATATGTTGCCCACCTTCAGCCAAACACCAGCATATTTGCTCTGGGAGAATGCCAGCAGGGAATCCAGATTTTAAAAAAAATATTTTTTTCCAAACATTTCTCCAACAGCTGTAAATTTTTTCTTAATGCAGGATGCTAATAAAAGCCAGGTTACACCAAACCCACTGCCAAACTAGTGCTACTGGGAGGTGTTTTTAGGCTGCACCAAAGGAAAAATTTCAACATCCAACTTGCTCATTACTTGAAGAAACAGAAGCAAACCCCTGCCTTTACCCTGTCCTGTGGGAGCTAAGATCAGATGTGAAGGCCATGTGCTGGACTTGGGAATGTTTGTTCAATCTCCTATTCCTTCCCTGCTTTTTCCACTATGAGTCCTTGCACTCCTGACATTGCATTTTGCTGATCGTAACCACAAGGTTTTGTTTTATGAGCTGTTATACCAGGAAAATGGTACTCTTTGCACCCTATTAGTTAGAACTTGTTTGTGACAGCAAAAGATCCATAATTAATCACTCAATTGCTCCTACTCCACACAGCACCCCAAGCGTGACCAGCCTTGGAGTAGAAAAATAAACTCAGCCCCTCCTCTTGGCAATTTGGTTCTAATATAAAGCATACAACAAATAATCATGGAGAGGGAGGGTTCCTTTCAGCCTCCTCCACACCTTCTTTCTCTCCTTGGAGTCTTAAAATATTCCTGAGGAGGTGTTTGTGTGCAGCTAATTGACCTGAGGAACAGTATGGCCCATTGACTGATGAAGTGATTGAAACAAGATGCTAATTTTAACTGTTCAGTTTAGCTATGGCAGGATTGGCTGCCTGGGAAGGGGAGTCATGGCCACTGAACCCCACTCAAACAGCTCCCAGCAACAGGTCCAGCTTCCAAAAAAAGAAACCAACCTCCCATCACAGCCTGGAACTGGAAGCTCAGCTGAAATGTCCTGGATTTATTGAAGATCTGAGCTCCAGGTATGGCTTGCTGAGGCATTGCTGTGCAGTCTTGAATTCATGGATACAGACAGACACTGCCTCAGGAAAGCAGGGATGGATCTTGTGTTCTAGCCCTACATACCCTTTTCTAGGCATAAATATGTTGTTTGTGATGTTGAAGCATCAATATGGAAGCAAATAAAATAAAACCTGAGCAGTGCTGTCAGTCTAAAATAAAGAGGGAAGGCACACAGATACTTTTTTTGAAATGTGCTTTACCAGCACAGACAGTCACGGTTTCCTTGGAATGCTAAACCTGTTCTGAATCCACCCTTTGAGTATTGCTGTTGGCTGTAGATCCCTACAGTTAACACACTGGCTGCACCAGACCTGAATTCAGCTTGCTGAGGAAAACCCGGTGCAGAGTGATGTGGAATACAAAGAAGGAACTGAATTCTGTATCCAGAATTTCATTTCATACTATTACATAGACTTTAGGCAGTTGCTTCAGCCTACCTCCCAGGTTATACTGGGAGAACAGGCGTAAGGCTCTTTGGGTGGGTACTGGGTCTTTTAGGCAGCGTTAAAGGAGAAAAATTTAAAATAAAATTGCTGATCTAATTCACTACAAAAGAACATTCTTACCTTTCTACCAGGTGGTCCAGGGAACCCAGTTAAACCAGGTAAGCCCACGTCTCCCTGCAGGAAGCAAGCAAGTTCAATTAGTTTTTAGCAACATTTTCCCTACTGCAGTTCCTGCAATTATTTTTCCGACACCAGCCCTCAACTATTGATATTTCTGGTTCTAATCACAAACTCTTCAAAACCTGACTGGATAAGTGTAGATTTAAACAACATCTCTATTAACTGGCTCATATAAATAATAACCCCAGATAATTAATGGCAGCTGCTGCTGGAGTCCAGCTTTCCGCAAGCAGAATGAATGCGCTTTTTTTCCCCTCAATGATCTCATTCAGTCACATGCTTCATTCGCCTTTCAATAGGCATTGAAATCGCCAAGGCAAGGAAATTTTAGCTTTTAAATGCAGTAAGAACAACAGGTACCTGCTGCCAAACCCTGTGATTTGCTCTCACACTCTGCTACTGCGCTGGCTCGGCCCATGGCTCCCGTTCGGGTGGTGCTGGTGGTGGAATTATTTAACCTGCCCGTCTGACACGGGGTGAACCTTTGCAGGCTGCTGGTGGGAGGGTTTGTTCAGTGGCCTGTACTTCTGAAAAGGGATTGCATCACATCCCAGCTGGCAAACCCAAACCATCACGGAACGGATGAGCGCTTTGCTGGGAGACCTCTCCGCCACCCAACCCGCCTGAACGAGCCCGCTTTGGCCTCCTCTGATCAGGACTGGAAAACTCTTGAGAGTCTCTAGCACTGTGCTGTGCCTGCTTACTGAAACTCAACAAATTTCCAGTATCTAGCTTGAAAATTAGGCATCACACCAAACTCCTGCTAGAAATTCCTTATTCCTATTACTGCTAGCAGGAATAAAGCCTTGCTAACACAAACTAAAGGTGATCTGGATCACCTTTCTTACACCAACCATTGTCTTCAAGAAAGCAGTTCCAGACCTGCAGGTGGATGATTTCCATGTGATGCCATTCCAATACAGTATGCCAGAAATTTCAAAAGACATCTCCTGCTGTTAAGTTAAAGCATCATTTCAGACTCAGCCTTCTGAATGTTTTCTAGCATCATCTTTCACCTTGCAGTTGTGTAGCTCACTGTGCTTCATGGAGGCACCTGGTGCCAAAGGGAGGGCTCAAACTCCTTGGGGCTGGTGCTTTCTGTGAGCTGTGCATTGATAGCAAGACTTAGGGTGGAAGGAAGAGAACCAGGCTTCTGCCCTGGACATGAGTTAGCAAGGATTGTGCAGCCACCACTGAAAGAACTAATTGAGGTAGATGATGTGGAGCCCTGAATGCCCTACTGTTCATTTCCAGACTTCTGTGAGGGTTTGTTGCCTCAGTAAAAATCACCCAGCTGTGAAACAGCAAAAATGGGAGTTGTAACTTATTGAAGAGAATTAGCAGAACTCTGATGCTAAGCAAGAGCTAAACCCAGAAAGCACCTGCCCTTCCCAGCTGTGTGATTGCTGTTGGTTTGAGCAGCCCTTGGTGGAACCCCTCAGCAGAGTGCAAGCCTTACAAGCCTCTACCAAGGAACCTCCACCTTGATGGGGCTGCAACACAAGGCAAACCCCTGTTCCTTAGCTCCTAAGCAAGAATATCCTTTCCTTGGCGCTCAAGGTGTTTATTCCTGACACTGGAATTGCCTCTTGCTGCAGCTGCATGCCCAGAGCGTGGCTGTACCTCAGATGTGCTTGAAACACTTGGCTGGAGTAGCCACATGCCTGTGGCAGCAGTGACTTCATTTGGGCTGCAGATTGTGCAGAGAATGGATAAACTCTCAGACACCCAAACACTGTGAGAGCCAGCACCTCAGTGCACCATGGTGAGCGCCTGAGCCACCTCTCTTTAGTCCTGAATCCAAGGTCTGAGTGTTATTTCCCAGTCCTAAGTGTCCTTGAGCAGCTGTGATGCCTGGGGTGCAGTGCAGACTCCCTGTGTGTGTGCCCAGGGCTACAAGGCCCCCATGGCCTCGGGGTGACATCTCACCTTCTGCCCATTGCGAGCCCTTCCAGGCGACAGCCCAGGATCACCTTTCTGACCCTGAAATGAAAAACTTACGTTAGTGACACAATCCAAGGACCCAGCCCACAGATGTGTTTCTGCTTCCACCAAGCCTCCGAACTAGAAAAACATTTTGTTTCATTCCCATTTTCCCCGACATCCCAAATGTATTAATGTGGCTGGGAATAGCTGTTTCGCTGGGGGTGGATTTGGTGAGTGATTGCTGCTGCTAAAGAGCTGAGTTTTAAATAGTAGCTGACAGTATTAAATTGGCTAAAGAAAGGATAACTGGAAGAAGGCAATGTCAGGACTTTTGATACTTATTAGACCAGACAGCTGCGATTCCTGCCTTGTCTACAACTACCATCACAAAAATAATTACCAAGCCTATTACTGGGGCTAAACCATCTTTCTCAACAACTCACTAGATGCTGTTGCTTTTTTAACTGTGAGGAACAGATGAAACTGCTGAGAAAGTCATACTAATTAGACTCCCCCCAACAGCCAGAGCAATTGTGAGGCTCCCAGGCTGCCACACTTGACCTTAAGTGGCAGTATTCCCTATTTTCCTCCTTAACAACCGTGACGAGGGAAATTACAATTTGAGGCTGTGATCTTCCGATGAACACAGGCTGGAATCTCAGCAGGATTTGATCATCTAATTCCAGCAGATTCCTTTTGAAAATCCCACTTCAAATTCTCAGAAGGTGGAAAGGTAATGTGAGCACCTAACAGAGGGAGAGATGCAAGTAGGAAAATCTAGAAGAGATTTGAAGCGTGCCAGGTTCTTTTGGCAGAGGAGAGTGAGGCTTAACACACATAACATCTCTTCTGGCACAGCCAGGACAGGCATCCCAGCATCAGTCACTATTTGACACCCCTGGAATCATAAACAAGTCACAACGTCTGTGTGCCACCCCAGCACAGGGGACCCAAACCCAAGGCCAGGGTGGCTGTGAGGGTTAATTAATGGCTGTCAAATCAAAGGCTTGGAGGGAAGGGGAGACCCAGAAAGGAGCAACAGTGGTTAATAACTGGCATTTCTCAGGAGCAGCACAGAGCTCTGGTTACAGCCAGCTGAGCTGCTTTTCCACCCAGCCACACATTCCATGTGTGCTTCCCACCTTGCACAGAGTGCCAATCTCCCTTTCTCCTCCTCCTCCTCCAGCATCCACCACAAGCTGCGAGGCTCAGGAGTGAGACTGCTTGGCTCTGGACTGTAGGGAGCACTGCTGATTCAAGGCAGATGCATCTGCACAAATTCTGAATGAAGGCTGCCGGGTTTCCAAACAGTAAATGAAGTCATGCAGATAATCTCGCTTTGCATGCAGCTGTTATCAGGGCAATTCTCCCATTCCTTGAGCTTCAGAGCACTTGGTGGGTGCTGCCTCTGCTTGGAACAGATTAGAGCAGCCCTCAGAGTTGCTGGGTGTTCATTTCTACTCTGCAAAATCAATTTACTGCAGCAGAAACTCCAGATCACATTAGGAAAGGCTCTGTTTTGCACTGATTCTGTGTTCAACACCGCTAAGACCATCACACAGGTGGAGGACTCAGCCATGAGCAGCATCATATTCCCCAAGATTGCTCAGCAAGATGGCAATGGAACCAGAGGTAAGGGATGCCTGGATGTGAGGGCTGAAATTGTGGATTAATCACTCAACTCTTCTCATACAGCAATGATAACACGGGAATTAAATTAAGCCTTGTCCATCACCAAGCCACAGCACCTTTTCCATGAGTTTCTCTCTTTCCCATCCTAATTGAGAACACTGCTTTCTCTTGTAAAGGAAAAATTTGTTTTCTTCTGGGATTTTTTTTCTGCCTGGGAGGAGTCTAGAGCTGTACAATTTTAAACATCTCAGTTTTGCAATCCCACTAATATTATTTTTAACATCAGTGAGCCAAACTGATGAGCTATCCCAGAGAAAAAATAGTCACTAAATTGAAAATTCAATTGTTTCAAGCGCTATAACAAGGAATTTATCCAGAGCAGCAAACCATACTAATGCCTGATGCCAAAAGCCTCCAGCTGAGAGATGCAAACCCAGCTCTAGTAATGGCTTTTGAAAACACACCCTGCCTGACCATCTTCTCAATCCCAAACTCTGTTAGGGCATACTCAGAGCTACAGCCAGCAAAACCACCCCTCCTGTCCCCCAGCAGCTTTCAGGTCACACAGCCAGCCCAGCCTGTGCCCAGGCTATTTCAGAGGTTATCTGCAATCATCAGTCTCTGCTAACCAGATGCAACAGCAATTCTGCAACTGCCAAGGACAACAAACAATGCAAAAAGTGGCAAGAAGCCCCCTTTAAGCAGTTTCACATCCTCAATTGCTGAGCTAAGCACCATGGGCTGAATTCCCAGGTGGCACAAGCAGGTGTCATGCCAGTGGAGTCAGTGGAACCATGCCCAAGCAGATCAGCAGGATTTTGGCTCAACAGCTCCCAACAGCTCTGTGCAAAAGATCAGCTTCCTAAGTCCAAGGAATTATAAGTGCTTGGCTCCAGTGGTGAGGATAAAGTGGGCTCTGCACAGGGCTGATTGTGAAATGCAGACACACAACCAAAGCACTACAACAGACAGAACACACATAAAAACACCCAGAGCCCTGCAGTGCCACACCACAGCCCTTGCACAAAGCTGCCCGACCTTCTGAGAGCTCTGGTAATTCAGCTGATAAAAATTATCCTCCTGCATCCCTTCCAAAGTGACAATGGCTTGGTGTTAGTCAGGGTTTCCAAGCTCTATCTGCCTGGGAAACTCCAGTTTCCTTTCTTAGATTGCTTGTTTTTTCCGTGGTATTAACTGCTATCTAAACAAGACCAAGTCCAGCAGGCACTTGAAGGCTCTCAGCAAGAGAAGTTCCAC
Organism: Climacteris rufus; assembly: GCA_013398175.1. NCBI lineage: Eukaryota > Metazoa > Chordata > Aves > Passeriformes > Climacteridae > Climacteris > Climacteris rufus. The sequence continues at coordinate 296,022 of VZRZ01000604.1, forward strand.
TTGGGGCTGCTCTGCCCTGCTATCCAACTGGGCTTTCATAAGTCCATCATTTCAGCCATGGGCTGGGTCTGCTAAGAAGATTCCCATCTCTGGAAGTGCTCAAGGCCAGGTGGGATGGGACTCTGAGCAACCTGCTCTAGTGGAAGGTGTCCCTGCCCATGGCAGGGGGTTGGAACGAGATAATCTATAAGGTTCCAACCCAAACCATCCTATGATGATTTTATGACAAAGACATCAGGTGCCAGGTGCAGGCTTAGGGATGTTTAAAACACAAGGGGGTGAAACACCATTTTTTTGGGCCAAGTCCATCTTCTGGGACTGGTCTAACATCAAAAAATGAAGTGAAGGAGGGGAGTAAAACTGTGGTATCTGGCACACACCTTCCAAAGAGCATTTCTTAGGCAGGGATGATGCAATCATGGCTTACCAGGCTCTCCCTGCTAGAGGTGAACCTTTGCCCTGGCCTGGGCTGAGCTCCAGCTCTCACATCCCATTGCCAGCCTAATACTTCTTTTGACAAAGCACCACTTAGAACAGACCAATCCTTCAAATGGTGTCTGGACAAAACGAAAATATATCACACAGCCTGATGACACCAGGCCTCTGCTGCAGACTTACAGCTCTCCATCCACTGAGACTTCCTGCTGCCAGACTGTGCATTGAGATGGAGGAAAAAATGCTCAAAGTAAGATTTAATTTCTATTAGGTGACCAACTGAATATAGCTTGACAACCAAATGATGATTTCTGACAAGTCATTAGGCTAAAAGTGTTTAAAAAAAATCCTGTAACACAGAAACATAGTTTGACTCTACAGATTGGACCAGGCTGGATTTGCAGGGCTGGAAGTTAGATAAAAGAAGTTTGATTTGACTTATAAAACTCAACAAGTGTGATCTGGAAGTCATTGATGGAGAATAAATGCAGAACACTGAGATGTAGAACTTTTACAGGCTCACTTTTCAGGCCATATAACTATGCTGTGGAATTCAAACCAGCTGCTGTTCACCAGCATGTCTCCAGTGCCTAATTTTTAATCACGTAGAGGCAGCATGCCAAGTTTCCAGAATCCTTTTCCCAGAGCATCAATAGTGTTCATAACATCTCTGCCTACTGATGAGATCATGAAAAGACAGGGCTATGGCTCGTACCTTTCTCTGTGTTTGGCTGAGGCGTCCTACAGCATCCCTGGTACTGGAAACCTCTGTTAAATATTGCCTCTGCAAACTGCATTGTTCTTTAGTCCAACACAGATGTTATAAAATATAAATCTACTTCTTTGTAAACAATCATACCAAAGCAATCCAAACCAATTTTCCAGGAACTTCAGTCTTTAGGTAACACGAAGCCTTATACATGGAATGAGCAGGGAACTAAAACACCTTTTGGAAAGGTTTTGCTGCTGGACTAGAACCCTCCAGAGCCACATCTGTGCTCAATCCCAGGCAAAGGAAAGGGGTCCAGCTGCAGGGGGTGATTCCCACCTCGCTGTGCTCCAGCTCCCACCCAGAGGGAACGTGCATACTGGAGAAAAGGACAAAACCCAGAGCTCCTGGCACTTCAGGAGGTCTGTGAGCCCTCGTGGGAGGGGTGAGGGGGTCTAGAAGGAAGCCATGAGATCAGTTTGGGAGGACTGATGGAGTTCAGAGTTCCCAGAAACTCTGGAGAGGGACAGAGGGAAGGAGGAGTTTCAGGAGGACAAAAACAGAGGAAGATGCTGGGTGCTGCCAGTCCCTCCTGCCACTGTCCAGAACCAAAGGTGGAGGAACAGGCTGCAAAATCCAGAGGAGAAAAATGAGAAAGCAAAGAAGTTCAGAGATGGTGAAGCTCTGGAGTGAGAGGATTTCACTGCCCTTTTCTAACACAGCAGTTTGTGCCCTGGCACAGGCACAGCTTAAGCAGAATCCTGTTTAGGCAGACTTAGAAATTTGAGAGAACCAAGGATGGAGGCACGGGGCAGGGTCTCTCTGAGTGCAGGAAAAGGCCTCAGTGTGAGAGCAGGAGGGAGGGAGAAATGGCTTCAGCTGCTTTTTGTACAGAGCAGGATAAGAGGAAACTGTCCTTCCCTGGTCCATACTTACTTTCAGTCCTGGGGGCCCAGGTGAGCCGGGGTTTCCATGGGGACCCGGGGGACCCTAAAACACACAACAAACACAAAACAGAGTCAAAAGGAGTCGGTGGGAATCTGCATTAATCCTGGGGCAGCCAAAAGCCTCTGGTTGTACTGTGCCAGACCCAACCCACAGCCCCACAGCCCCACAGTCCCACAGCCCCACAGCCCATGCCCTGGCAGGGGGGTGGCAGCACCAGGACCCTCCCTGGCACCCACAGAGGGGAAAACTCCACTGCTGGTTCCCACCGGCCTCTAGGAAGGGGATGTGTGTCTGTCACCACAAGACATGTCATGACACTGAGATAATTTGGGTAAACCAAACATTCCACAGGTCAGGAGAGTCCAGGCTCTGCGAGGAGCCCAGCAGAAGGGGATGGAGGCAGGCAGAGGGGAGCGGAAGTGTGTGGGGGTGTTAACAATTTTGTTTTGGTCAGAATTGAAGAGACCAGAAGTAATTACTAAAGGGAAATCGTTCAGCTATTTGGGGTGAACTCATTTGCCCTACAAGCCAACCAGATTTTTGCCTTTAGAGGTTGGAAAGAGAATGGATAATCGGACAGTAATAGAGTAGGAACAGCAGTAAGTCCATTTAAACCCTTTAAATCCATATTTCACATAGCTAAATCTAAATTTTTGCTTAGTTCTCAGAAGCCAGTGAGAGTATCTACCATAGGAATATCTACCATAGGTCACATACACCAGTACCTCCTTTTACATCATATTTTAAAAGCACCCTGCATATTTTCCAAAGACTATTTAAGGAGTTATCTGGAAGAAGCAGCTAAGAATAGTTTATGCCAGGATTGTACACAGCACAGAAGATCTGCTAACCTTTCAGGCAGAAGTAATAACAATTCTAAGTCCTCTTGAACACGTTCCTGGGAGATGAAACAACCTGAAGATTCAACTCCAAGAATTCTGCCAAGAACGTGTGAGAGCTCTACACCCCCAGGAGGAGCCCTTTAATGCACCTTTGAGTTAGAGGAGTACAGGAGAGGGGATAAAAAGCCACTCAGGCACTTTCTCAGCAAGCTGTGGTATTTCCAACGAGCATTTTGGGGCCAACATCTTCAGGATCTGATTTCCAAGGAAAATCACTGCAGTTAAACACACGACTGCCAGCCAAGTTCAGTGCCCTTGCTGTCTTCTGAGAGAACATCAGTGCTCTGATCTCTATTCAGTTTTATTTTTACTGCATTGTAATAGAAAATAATGCCTTTTTTTTATTATCTTGTGGTACAGACAGTTGCTGAGTGCTCAGTGCTACTTCACAACATGCTGCTCTGCTGGAAGAGGCTGTTTAATTAAAAGGTTGAGGCTGAATACTTCAAATGACACTTTTACCCAAATTATTGTCTCATTCTTAAATTCTGTCCAAATTTTCACCTGAAATTCTCCTGTAATTTAGCCTGGCTGTGAATGTCCAGTGAAACTGAAACAACTTTAATTAAAATTAAGGTGCTTGAGTACCAACTTGTCCTTTGAAAACCCATATAGCTGCTGTAACCAGAGTACTTGAGCACCAAGGAGTCTTAAATAATTTCATCTTCCCACGAACTGTGGAATCCTCTGCCCACCTCATTGGGTGGGACACTGACACAGAGACTGAACATGCTGCTTAAGGTAATTCAATGAGTTTCTGGTAGCAAAAGCACTTCAACCCAAATCTTTCAAGTCTCAAATATGTAGGAAAATTAATATTAAGTGACAGAAATCAGAACAGTGAAGCCTCTATAAAAGATGAGTTCCTAAAAAGCTTTTACACGTAAGCAATAATTGAGGTAGCTCTGAACAGGGTTCATAAATCCAGACTGCTGCTGGATTTGAGGAGGGAATTCAGCTGTTATTCAGCTTTGGAGTGAGGCAGCTTGGCCCAAGGCACACGTCAGTGCAGTCAGTTGAAGTTTGGGCTCCACCACAGCCCAGGGCTGCCTTACTACAGTGTCAGGCTGCAGGGAGCAGCTTGGTGTGCTGTGACTCCCAGATGCAAGTGATGGTTTCCAGGAGGAAACCTGGAACATGCTCGGCTGCCAATCCAGAGCTCCTGGAGAAGAGACTAATCACACCCCCAGCAAAATCTGGTGCAGGCTCTTCCAGAGCTAAACCAAAGCACAGCAACAAAATCCTAAAAAGCCTTAACCAGAAGGAGGGGCGAAGGGAGGAAGGATCCAGTCACAGTTTCTAGTGACTAAATGGGCGATTACGAAAACCAGAGACTCTTGAGATAAAACAGAACCTTCACCACCGAGTTCAATGAGTCTGACAGAGTGTAATCCAGGCAAAGGAAGGTCAGAGGCTCATCCTGTCCCTAAAGACTGATGTGCTCTTATCCTAGTGAGAAGTGGCCACATCCTGCTGCTGCAGTGCCAGTGGGAAGTCCAGTCTGGCACACAGGAAACTGCTGTGACCAGTCCTGGGGCTTGCACTAGACATCTGAAACGGCTCTGGGAACTGTGGAGAGAAAAGGGTGTAGTCTGGCAGCAGTCCTAAAAATTGTAAAAAGTAATTGATCTTGATGTGTTCCAACATGGTGAGTCCTGAATCTGTGATTCCACCCACATTCTTGGCAGAGGAGGGAGATGCTGTGTGGTACAGGGAGGTGGGCTGAGGAACAAAAGGTGCAGGACAGCAGCTGCCTCAGGAGCCACCAGCAATAATGACTTGCTATATGTTACTCATTCTGTCCTGAATTCATTCAATTTACCACTCTTACCTAGAGATGTGGATTTTCCTAAATGTATTTATCAACACATCACTTTTACTCCTCCTATCTACACACAGGGTGGGGCAATGCTGAGACCACTGAATTAAAAAATTCCACTACATGTGTCACAATTTGCTCAGGTGCCTGTTTTCCCACCAGCCTTGGCTTCCTATAACTGCTGAAACAATCCAATCTAGCAGCAAGCAAGCTTGCATCTGCAACCTTCCAAGCCTAGCACCAGAAACTCCATGGAAAATTTTACCATGGGACAGCAATAGCCTGAGGCACAGAGAGCAGAACAATCCCTGAATGTGTTCTCCAAGGGAGGAGGGTTCCCCATCTCCCTGGAATGCCTTTTACGTGAACGATGCTACTTGAGCCACCCCGTTCAGCTCGGGGATGCCTGGAGAGGGAACCCTGCTCACAGAAGAGCTTTTATGTGGAATGGTTCACAGCCCACAAAAATTAACAAAAGTAGAACTGTGCACAGCTCCCCCCAACACCCCAGCATTCACAAGAAGGGGAAAAAAATCCTCCTCCCAACTCCTGCTAAATGCTAGAGAGCTCCAGGGAGAGGAATGACTGCTCATTTGAAACTCATTACGGCTCGGGGTTTCACTGTGTAAAGCAACTTTTTCTGCTCCTGACCTACAGATCCCACTGTGACCTCTGGCTTGCTGAAAAATGAGCTAAATATTTGAAGTGAAGCCAAACAAACTGTTTCTTTAAACACTTTTCAGAAATTGGAAAATCTTCCTAATGGAATGAGGATACTGGGGAACCTCTACAGCTGACTGAGCTGCTTGTTTGAGGAGGGAAGCCCTGCATTTTGAAGGAAAGGGAGATTTTTTCCAACCACAGACCAAATGTAACAGGGACATGTTACACTGAGACCTCACAAACTTTCAAGCTTCTGAGGTTCACAGGAGGATGGCAAGTGCATCCTGAAGCATCAGGGAGTGCATATGTATTCCCTTCACCCATCAATTTGGATTTCTCCTGTGTTACCTCAGAGTTTAAATAAGCCAAGAGCAATTGCACAGCATGTCAGGCTTTTAATTCCCAATTTTGCTTCTTATCTGTTGTGTGGAGAGGGATAAAACACTCCTTGTACCTCAGTGTGCTCACATGTTGAAGAAGGAGTGACCTTTTATGGGATGTGGCTTTCTGAATTATTTTTTTGGAAATTTGGACCATTGCTCTTTTCTTGCTGTCCTGGGAGTGAAGCAAATGACCAAGGCCAGGTTGGATGGGGCCTGGAGCAGCCTCATCTAGTGAAAGGCTCCCTGCCCATCATGTCAGGTAGAAAAAACATGATTTTTAAGGACCCTTTCAACCCAAACCATTCCATGAACTGGACTCTTGTCTGGCATGTGTCTGAGATTTGCTCTTTCCTTCATGTAGGAGCAGAACAGACAACTGGGATTTCCACAGCCTCATCTGGAACACAGCAGTTAATAGTAAGTATCACAGTTTACAGCACTTCTCTGCAAACCTGACCAAACCATGGGTGCTTTGCTGGCCAAACTGCACCAGCGAGGGCTGAATGAGCCAAAATTTGTGGTGGATGTAGATGTGCTGTCCAAAGCCCTCATGCAGACAGTGCTGGGTGAAGCTCACAGAGCCCAGGGTGAGGCAGGAACAAGTGGTGGAGGAATTATTGCTCCAGTGGGAGCCCTTTGTTGACAGCTCCTTGTAGAGCTTGTTGGCACATCCCTGTGAGCAAATCCCAGGCTCTGCCTCCCTGGGACACCCTGATGTCTGAAGAAATGCAAAGGTCAGGAATGAAAGCTCCACACACAGAGCAGGGGCTGCCACCCAGGGCACCCCCAGTGCCACCACTCACTCTCACCAGCATGGAAAACCTGTCCCAAGGCCTGCCTGGCAAAGGGCTCTCACATCCTGTAGAGCTGGGGAAACCCTTAACTGCTAACACTGCCCTTCCTTTAGATCCTACACAGGTGCCTTTTCTTATGCCTCAAATTCTTTATTGCAGGCATGAAAGCTGAAAACCATCCTTGCTGGATAGAGACAGAGGGACACCCTTCCTGGAGAGCACACATGGCCAGCACAGCAATATCTCTACAGGCTGGAGAGCTCCTGAGATAGTGTTATTAGCCATTCCTACTGCAATTTGTAACTCCTTTCCCTGGGAGTCCCTCAGGAAATAATGAGAAGAAGAAACACCCAGTTTACGTTTGTTATGAAATTTTGCCTTTATAGCTGCAGAGAGCAAAGTATAGAAATAGTCTGAATCTGCCTCAGTGGGTCCCTGATGCTGAGTGATTGGGTGTGCAATTAATTCCACACTCCTAAAATGGGGATTGGCTTTTTAAAATGGAAAAGTTCCCATTTTCAATAAGATATCCACTCAGCTGCCCTGCCTTGGGTGGCCCTTGGATGCTGAGATGTGTCCCCACCAGAACCTCTTCCATGCTGGGATGTATTTTTGCAAAGCAGGTGGCATTGCCTACATGGAAGAGCCACCCCCAGACTGCACAGGTAGGTCTGGTGATATTTATCTGCTGGAAACCAGGAGACAGATCCATGGGATCAGCCAGCTTTTCTTACAGACTCACCCAGCACAGCCTCACCCTCAAGGCAAAGGCTAATCAGAGCCTTCATTTCACCCTGACCAGCATGGGGGGACAAAGGGAGCTTAAACAGAGACAATATGGAATTCAGAGGGGTGGAAATACTGCACTACACCAGCTACAGGAGGTCACGAGTCCAATGCTGCTACTGGATTTTCAACTGTGCCAGGTAATTGTATAAACATTAATAAAGGGAAAATTATGCAAGTTACAATGAGGGCAACCACATCTCGTGCATCAGGCCACAAACTGCATTGGTGACAAGAAAAATCCTTCCTTTCCCCTGCATCCAGCACTGCAAAGTTGCATGTAATGTTCTGCTCCCCTCTGGAATTCCAACCTTGGGCTGGAGCCTGATGGGATCCCTCATGGCTTATCCATGGGCTGGTGCAAGAACTCTGCAGCTGCTTTGCTGGAGGATCAGGTTAGGAGAGGTGGAACATGACCCCTGCAGTGTTGCACATTTATTTTTAAGTGGCTCAAGCACAAGAAAAGCAAAAGATGCAAGAATTCCCCTAAGCTCATCTTAGTTCCTGGCTGCTCCTCTTTCCAATGAAATCCCTAAATCCCAAAGAGACACAAGAAAAAAATACCAGGAGAAACACATCTCAAAGGCAAAACAATTTAGGCACAGAGAAGTTGTCTCCAGTGCTCCAGGCCAGACATTCACAGAGTGACCCCTCTGCCCCCTCCCAAAATTAGCACAGCCTCTTTGCAGAGGTCTGAGCCAAGCCAGGCTCAGCTGTGCTGAGCACTTCCTAACTGGGAACTCTCTCCTGGACCAATTCTCAGCACCTCTGGCAGGGACTGAGCTCAGAAACCCTCTGTTGCTTATTGTCTTTGAGAGGATCATCTTAAATGTGGGATGGAGCATGCCACAGCTGGAGAATAACACACAATTATGACAGCTTCCATGATGGTATTTCTTTCAGAAAAACTCAAGTTTTGGCAGGGAGTGGAATTGGGATGTAGAACTGAAATTTGGTTGCTCACACAGCAGGCAGGGGATGGAGCTGGGGACTCCAGACCTGGAGTTTTGTTTGCAAACCACAGGATTGTTAGAATTAACACAAAAAAACCCCTGTAAGCAATGAGCTGGGGTAGGAACCAACTTCCAGCTTTCATGGGGATGCTGAGAACTGCAAACTCTGGGCAGGCTGCTGATGGGGGAGCTGCTTGGGCAGTTGTGACTGAAGGGCTGACACTTCGCTAAAGAACTCCTCTAACATGGAACAGATTGTCCTGTCTGTAAACACGAGCCTGGCACTGCCTAACACTGTTCACTTACAGCCCAAATCAGCTTTCAGGGCTGTTCACATAGGCCCAGGCTCCAGGGGTCCTGCAGACCTTGTGGGTTTTCCTGTTGGAGAGAGGAGGTGAGTTTGTTTTTGCTGGTTACTGCGAGATCTCACGGGAGTGTAACAAGTGTCCTGGGGGAGTGCCGAGCCTCCCCGCTCAGCCTCTCGCTTGTTCTTTCAAGACATTACACAGGGTTGAGTTTTAGCCAAGTATGTGTGAGGAAATCTCCCTCTGCTGCCAGGCCAGGATGCTGCCTGGATCGCGGATCCAAACATTCCCCTCTTCCAGCCTCAGACCCCCACACCTCTGGACTCGCAGCCCGCAGCAGCACCGTGCTCAGGCCCGTGTCTGTACCCTGTGGGACAGCACTGTGCTCCCAGGAAAACAGCCTGGTGCTCCCAGGAGAGCAGTGCCAGCAGCTCGCTGTATCCAGGTCAGGCACACTGCCCAGCCCTGGGAGAGTTAGGCCAGCGCAGAAGGCTTTTCTCACAGCCTAGCTGCAGCACTCAGCTCCAGATGTTTCCTCAGCACAGCACTCAGTGTTCAAAGATCTGCATCAGAATTTCATTTGGGGAGGAAGAGATTCAGGAATTTCCAATGGACCTCGTAGAACAGATAAGACATTCTGCTTTAGAGCTTGAAAAGGAGTCAGAGAGCAGGTCTCAGCCTGGGGAATCCAAAAACTCATCTGTGTGTGAGTCCTTGGTCCTGGACCATGGTCCCAATAATACAGGGCCTTGAACTAAGCAATTTGGGAAGCTGGGGAGAGCGAAGGACTGAATAAAAAGCAGCCAAAGCTAATATTCAGCACCGGGTTTGCAAGCAAGAACAGATACTGGAAACAAAATGAGACAGACAGAGCTCATTCTTGTGACAGCCATTTGGAAACATCCATCCCCAGCCTTTGCTGATGCCAAACCTTAGTTCAGGGAGCCTGCAAATCACCAGTGTGGCCTCCTGAAAACCTCCAACAGAGAATGAGAGGGAGGCCAGATCCCAACAGAGAGGGGCCTGAAGCAATCATTACTGAGCTTTAGGAACATACAACAGCTCTTGGAACAACAGGACAGGCAGATTAAAGTATAAATGGATAGAAATTTTTAAAGCACTTACTCGAGAACCTCTCTTGCCGGGGGGTCCTGGTAAGCCTGGCAGACCTGGTGGGCCCTAGGAAAATAAAAATGGGTATTAGTTATGGTTCTGTAACAGGATGGCGCTCCTGACAGTGCTTCAGAGAGACCCATAACACAACAATTAGTAGAAGACCTGAGGAGAAGAGCCAATTATAGCACCACAGCCAAAATTTCCATTCAAGTTATGCTATTACTATAAAGGAATAAAAAAGCCATGCACAAAAACATCTGCAGGAGCACGTATTTCCATAGAGTGGAGACAGAGCATCCCCATCTTTCTGCTGCAGCCTGCATTCCCAGGATCACAGCTGTGGTTCATGCTTCCCCTCTCCTGGACCCTGGATGACAGGGGTAACACAACTGGCTCCAGGCTCTGGATTTTCCTGCTACGTGTTAGCACCTTGGCAAGGGCAAGGCTTGGTGTGCTCTAATGTGTATCAGCTGGACACGTGCAGTTTTTGGTATTGTAGGTTCCTGCATGAGTTACAACAGAATGATACCCCAGCACTTCATATTTTAGAGCAGCAGGTTATAAACTGTAATAAAATTGGTGTCAATGTTGGAAATTCTTAAATACGGCTCTGTAGTAAAGGAAAGGTCGAGTCACACACCTCAGAGTAGTGGGGGCTCTTGGAAGAGGGGGAGAACAAAATGGAGGTATCAGGCACCCAGCTGTGCACTGATCTGAAACAGGTTAGGAAAAAATATTTAACCAATGAGGTTTGAACTCCTTTGAATTTATTCTTCTATTTATTCATTTTTTTCAATGGACTGGAGAATTCAGATTTCTGGAGAGCCATCTGCAGCTCCTAATAACTCCTCAAAACTTCTTTTCCCCCAAGCCAAACATGTCTGACAAGAATAACTGTTAATTGAAGCCTCTCCCGGAGGATTTATATTCTGGTAGCTTGCTACAAAAGACAAGTTTCCATTGCATTCAGTGGGGAGAGACATCCAGAGCAGCCGACTGAAGGATGTTTGGAAGGCAGCCTGAACTCTCTGACTGTGTGCTGGGTGGGAAAGCAGTTCCCAGGAACAACATTCCACAGGGATGAAGGCTGCAGTGCATGGAGCAGGTGCAGGATGAGCCCCATGGTCACATTCTGGCTTTGCTCCCTTCCCCTTGAGTCTCCCTGAGCAGAGCCCACTGCCACTGCTGCTCAGAGCTGCTCAGGCTGGCACTGCCTCTGAGCAAGAGTGAAAAGCTCAGGATCTCTAATGCAGGAGATCAGGAGTCATCAAGGGCGTAATTCAGTAACAAAAAAATAGACACTGGAGATCCCCACCCTAAATCTCATGCCAAGGATAAGACTTTGCAAAGAGAAAACTTGCCTGAACCATATAGGAAGCCCATGGATAAACACTCCTCTGATATTACCAACCCTCCCACACATAAACAGCACATTAATTGTATAAAAGTGATCTATTTTAAGAGACAAACTTGGCACAGTAGAAAAAAGATCAGGGAAGGCATAAGCAAAGCCCAGTGTCCTCTGTGCTACTAATTTATCAGGACAACAAATAAATAATAACTTTTTTCCTTGTAGTTACTTCAGCTGTAGCAAAGATGACAAGAAAAGGTTTGTTTTAAAAGTGCCTGCACAGCACAGAACAGCTACTGCCCCACACTGAGACACAGGGATGGATTTCTGCCACTGTATCACTCACTGCTGCTGCCATCCCTGGACATGTCCAGTCTCTATGGCCTGGGACACTTCATGTGACCCTTCTGCCAGTTGCTGATCACTGGCTAACACAGTATTGCTGCTCTTTGTATTAACAACCCTCATTGATACAGCTGACCCTCATTTTAGCAATATCCCAGTGTTTTAACCTGCCATTGTGCCAGCTCAGGGCCCCGTGCATAATGCAATTAATACAGCTGTGCAAATAGACACATAATTGTAGGGTTTTTTAAGCCTCATGTATAACTGTGCCCTAGAATCCAAGCTTTTATTAAAAAAATCCCTCTGCCCTTTTAGTTGGGATGATAACTATGAAATCACAAATCCAGTGCAACTGAGGCAGCAACAGTTAATAGAGTTTACCAGAGATTAAGCCAAGTCCTTAACCTCTTCTCCAACAAAACCCATCCCCATCTACCCTTAGAAGAAGTGAAAGAGGAGATGCAAAAGTCTGAGCATGGTGTTCACTGTGTACCAGAATTGAGGTGACCTTTTCCACCTTCCTGCTAACAGCAGCTGCAATTGTACTTGGCCACTTGAGCAAAAACCTTCTCCAAAAATGTGGGCTGTTCAGAACAGGCTGAAGCTAACACAAAAATAAGGAGAGAGTTAATACCTGCACTGGAGTGGGAATATGGAGTTAAGGGAAAGGTTCTAGCTGGAAAAGCACGGAGCAGTACATAATTCAGGAGTCCCTGTCACTTTGCTTTGCCATCCCTTCAGACTCATTTTTTCCTTCCTGAAGAGCAAGAGGAATAAGGTGACTGGGGGATGAATGGCTAAAAGGTGCCAGGCACTACAGTAACTGCATAAGGTGAGAATGGGACCACTGATAAATGAGAAGCCAGTCAAGGTGGAAGAGGACCAAGGTGAGATGTGACACTCTGTGAGGCCACTTTGTACTTCTCACACGGCTCCTGGGGAGCTGGGCTGGGTGGGATGGGGACTGTGCCTTCCTAGTGACTTGTTTTCTCTGCATTTGTATCCCCCAGCTCATGTTCTGAGACAAGAGGCTCAAGCTCTCGGGCAAGGGCCCCACGTCCCACAAGTGGCTTTGCCTGGGGAGAGCAGTGCTGAAACACACACGAAGGGAAACGCGCATCCGGAGAGGCAGCCAGAGGAGAATGGGACTGGATCAGGGCCCAGCTACTTACAAATGATGGATGCAGTCCCACTGCAGGCCTAGGGCTCCACAGGCAGAGGAGGAGATGTCTGTCAGCAGGGAGCCCAGAGCCTGCCTGGGGGTGATGCCCACGCAGCCCCTGCCCTCAGCAGAGGCACCTCCACCCTCACCCCCAACTCAGACCATACAGAGCCTGCAGGGACCCTCTCCACTGTGCCCTTTAGGGCATCCCTGGGGAATTCCATTGGGAGCAGTGGGAGGGCTCCAAGGGGCAGGAAGGTTTCCTGCTCCTGGCAGCAGGATGAGGATATCAGTGCTCTGCCCCTGCCCTCCCATCGCAGGCATCGCGCAGCCGAGGCCTCCCGCGGCGAGCTGCTGCTCCTGGCACTGCAGCTCTTGGCTCTCTGGCTTCCTGCCTGCTCCTTCTGCAAGCTGATGGCAGAGAACACACACCCTGTTATCACACAAAGCAAGATCAGAGATCAAGGAGAAACTCAGCAGCAGCAGATACTCTCGCTCTCTTCTCAAGCCAAACAGCTGAGCTGTTAACCAGCCTGAACAGTTCCTCAAGCAGCTCATGGCAGCCACAATAAAGTTTAACCCTTCTCAGTTTCCCACGGTAGCATTAGCACCAACGGCCGAGCCCACCAATGATTATGGGATTTATTCTAAGCTGCTGCTGGGAAACTTCCTGGCGCAAAAGGGACTTTTTTTAATCTTAGCTCTCCGAGCTTCAAATTGCAAATGGAAAATCAAGCTACGCTGTCTGAAAGGGAAATACATCGGACCCTAAGGATAAGGGAAATCTCACCATTTCCTCTCACTGCTAATTTATACCTCTGCCTCTCCCACACTGTGACCCCCCTTGCACTGCTTCCTCTGCCCACAGTAGTGCTGCAGAGAGCAAGGTGCCTTCAGAGCTCCAAACTCAGCAGGGCCAAAGCGGCTGTGGAAGGCTTGAATGAAAGCACACTGGGTACAGGAATTGGTGCTGGAGGCAGGGAAATGACTCCTGAACCAGCTTGGTCAGATAGCAAAGGGTTCCTGTAATCTTTACCCCAGAGGCCAGTACTCAGCCTGGCAGCAAAGAGCTGAGACTTCCCAATAAACTATTAAACTCATATTCCAGTGCACTCTTGACAGATGGACACATTTACTTTAGGGTCCCCTGCCCAGCCACCAGTGGCACAGTTCTCCTGTGTCCCAGAAAAGTCTGTTTCAGAGGTGCAAAACGCTGCAAGGATTGGGAAGAGAGGACATTCCTCTCTCTGGTGCATGTGGTAAAAGCCAACTTAAAAGGGAGTTCAGAAAACACATGAAAAGCTTCTCCCCACATTGGCACCAGGTTCTGAGCAGTGACATTCCCCCTGCAGATAAAGGACCTGATTTTTTTTTTTTTTCAAGAAGAAAAGAAGAAATATTCATAGAGGAAAAAATATGCAAGGCCACTGCCATAAATCTACCTTTAGCCTTGTACGTCTGGGAAGCAGCAGCATGGAAGGACTGAGCAGCCACGGGGACAGTACTGGAATTAATAATTCTGGCTCAGGAGGCTAAAATAGGATAGGAAAGCCCTCATCTTCAACAGACTACCAACCCCATCTCACTTCCCCATCCTTGCCAGGCACTGCAGGTCTTCAAGAACTGCCTAAAACAAAGCTTGAATTTTAGGGGGTTGGAAAAATCCAGCACTTGGGTTACTTTCTTCTCCAAGGCAGGCTTATCATATTAAAATTTGGACACTTCTGGGTTTCAACCAGTCTAAAAACAAAAAGCGCTCATAATTCTGGCAGGAGCTGAGCTGCTGGTGGAGAGCCAGCCTTGTAACACGATTTCCTCACTAGGCACAGATGTTTGCTCTGGGTCTGTGCAACACCTATCACACAAAGGTCCTTGTCCTCAACGGGGTTCCTAACAGAGGGGCAGCACAATACAATACTCAAATATGAGTATTCTAGCTTGATGGAAGCAGTTTTTCTATAGAAACATTTCAGGAACAGTCTCTGCATGGGGCACTTCAGACCCTGGAGCAATCCCAGACCTTGGAAGGCAGCCTGAAAGGCTGGGAAGAAATAGAGGGATCACCTACTCTACCACTCTACCACTCACTTTCTAGTTTTAAAGGTTTATAAAAATACTTGGATATATTTGTACAATCCTAGATCCTTCGCAGCACATGTATCTCAAACACATTATCAACTACTTCTCTTCAAAATTAACTTCATTTTACACAAACAGACCTCTCAGATGCTGGGTCATTTGCCTGCAAGATTTTCCTTCGGGGATATTTCTGGTTAAATTAGCAAAAAAATTTGATCCAACTGTATGAGCAAGGCTAAAACTTTTCCCATGCATTATACAAAGCGTGCAGTCTCCCATTTTTTATTATTAATATGACTCATTCATTAAGAGATATTCAAACACGTTGTGTGTTCCTTAATTTATCGTAGGCTGGCAGCTTGAATAGCCTTTTCTGGTGTGAGGAGGACTGGAAATAGGCACTTCATATTTTATCAGCGTTCCCAATCACCTCTTTTCCCTGCCCACTGATTGGATTGGCTGGGATTGCTTCTTTAGGGAAGGAGCTGAGCTCCAAGACAAACTGCTCGTGTGAAGGATGGCAGCTGGAGCAGTCTAGACTGGGGACACGCTCGGAAACACATGTGCCTTGGAGAGAGGGAGACAGGGAAAGAGGGAGGGAGAGGGAGCTGCCTGCCAGGCACCACCACTGGCTCCACTGGCGCTCCTGGCCCTGGACATGTGGATGGAAGTGAGGGCTGCTGGCACTCTTGTCCTCTGACTGGGATACTCAGGGTGTCCTTGAAACACACTCCCTGCCTGTTCCTCTTATGTTCCTCAGCGCTTCCACAGCCTCGCAGCAAGCTCAGCCTGCTCCTCTGCACATTCAGCATCAGGGGTGGTTTTCTTGCTCTAAAAATGACCCTCAGATTCGTCAGTAGTCAATACAGGCTTCTTTGTAGGGCCAAAAAGCTATGGAATTGCAGCTTTGTATGGGAGGAGAAAGGTCTGACTTGGGGTACGCTGTGCTAGACCCCAGCTGTGCCAGGGCAAGGGGTTTGCTGCAGCTTTACCATGCTGCACACTCTGGCAGGTAGTGCTGGTGGGCAGGGGAGAGGCTTCAGTAGCCCCCAAAATCTCCCTGTCAAGCCTGCTGCTGGTCTAGAGAAGCAAATTATACCCTATCCGCTGGAGGATTCAAACACCCATCACATCACAACCTTACAAGGTGGTTCAAGGGCTTTACACACTCACAACAAAGACTGTTTTTCAGTATGCATTTTTCTTTGGGCTGGGGGGTGGTCCAAGCTACTTCCAGCTGTGTGCTGGGGTCATGCTGCAGGGCCTGGAGCTCTGGAGTGAGGCTGGCAGAGATGCTTTGGGCAGTGGGGATGATTCAGAGGGACCTTTGCCAGCTGCTGAGTCAGTGCTGCGTTACTGACTTCGCACGATGTCTGGGTGTTCCTTTTGTAATTTCCCCCCTCCAAAAAAACCATAGAGCTGAGATCCCAAATGCTTGTGGTTATTAATGGTTCCCAAGAAGTTTTTCTTTTTTAAGAACATATTGCCCTCCCTCCTCTAGCTGCTCAGCAAACCCAACATTCCTGAAGCATTAATGCTCTGCCATGAATCGCATGTGGGACACAGTGTCTCTGTTTCCTGTTGCACAGCATCCTGGTGGTCCTTTAGGACAGATTAATACATGGAGGGTGCCGAATTTTATTCCTAGTAAATAAATCCTTTCAGTCCTTTGCTCACACTCCTTTAACCATCAAACACCTCCCTGTGTTGTTGGATGGAGCCTTTCTGCACAGCTAAGATTATTCCATGGTTATTTTAGTAGAATTCAGGAAGCCACAACTGTGGAGACCATGGGACTTGACTCATCACTGCCTTGCAGCATGGCTGCCATTCCCATCCTAACTTTGGGATGATCAGGATGAACCAAGGTCCTTTCTCTTTAGGTGGAAGGGTGCTATGGCTGCAAGTTTGCCCAGAAATCACATCCAAGGTGGCCCAAATTCTTGCTGAACAGGCAGAAGGCATTTCCCCCCTACACACCTCCCTGTTCAGGGTGACAGTCTTCTTGAAGAGACCTTAGTATCAGGAAACAACTGGGAAAACTAATTTATCACCTTATCCTTCCCTCCATGTGCCAGACACCAGATGACATTCCCAGCCCACAACCTGCCCTGGCCAGGCCAAGTGCTGGGCTGGGATATCACTGACCTCATCAGCAACGCCTGCCCGGCAGCGCGAGGACGGCGCCAGGTAATTACTCAAGCACAGAACATTTATCAGCACTTGGTCTGAAACATGCTCGTCTGGCCATGGAAGTGCTGCATTAATTTCTCAACATGTCATCCCCATTCCGGTCTTTTCTCCTCTTTCCCTTCCCACGTCAGAGACATCCAAGGAAGTGTGCTACAGAGATCTCCGAGTGAGTCACAGGAGCTATCGAGCACTGTGTGGCAGCCAGTTCCAGCCAAGCCATAACCTTTCCCTCCCCAAGTCCTGATTTTGTTTCCAGCAGCCAGAGAGGATAAGGCCAGACAGAACCTCAGAAAATTCTCCTTTCCCTCAGTTCAGGACTCCAGTTCTCAGACAGGATGGAAAAATCCTGCCATCTCTTCCCTCAGCCCTCTACAGCCTGAACCCATTTCTTTGCTATGATTCACAAGCTGAGAGAGATTTTCCACTCCAGTTCAATAATAAGCTCTTTACATTGTAGGGGCTTAGAGCTTGGTCACCCTCATGACACTTGAAGGGCAAGAAGGTGACAGAGGTCAGAATTTTGGTGGGCTTGGAGCAGCCACCCAGACTCACCCCTTACAGCTAAGTGATGTTTTAAGGGAAATTCACAACTGCTGAAGTTCTCTCCTCTTGGAAACATGCCTGAAACGACTCTCCACAAAACACAGAAGCCTGCCCAAAACCAAATCGCTGGAGTTCATTCTGTCTACTCAGGGATTTAGCAAAACTTCTCCAAGTACCAAGACTCCAACAGGGATGGGTGCCTGTAGCCCACGCTCATCCCCCTGCCCAGGCAGCACCTTCAACTCTCCCAGAGGTGAGAACCTGGGAACACAACACGGCCCTGTGTGACTCCACACCCAAAGCACAAAAAGAGAAATCACCACCCAGCTTTAAGCTGGGACAGGCAGGAGCTGCAAACCTCTAAGAACCCATGGAGAACTTGGGGAGACCCAACCTTTCCAACTGAGGTGGTACTTGCACCAAGGAGCAGCACATCTGCAGACACCAGTGCTGGTGATTGTGTTCCTTACGCCAGCCTCAAAATTTCCATTGTAAACCCTTCTTTCACTATTTTAAGAAGTCAGCTGTAAAAATTCACTCTAGGCTGGATCTTGGCAACCAAAGGCTCCGTCTGGGAGAAACTTATTTTACATGTACAACCCCTCTCTCCTATTGACAATTGGGGTTTGAACACCAAATCCCCCCTAGAAGTTGGCCAGTTTCAGAATCATGTTTGCATTCTTGAATTTGAAAAAAAAACCTGACCCAGTCAGCAGATAATTAGTGGGGCCTGAGTGCTTTTAACATTACAAAACGTGTGTGTGCTTTTACAATGGCCAAGATATACACCCTGAGAGAGGTTATTTTGTGTGGAATGCAGTAGTTAAATTTATAAAGGAAACTTTTTGCATGTTTTAAGTGCAGGCTATAAGAAATAAAAACCAGAACAAAACACCCAGACAAAACCTATACCATAAAAACAGAGGAAAGATTGTTTAAAAAAATAAATTGTAAAGCCATTTGTACTTGTACTTTACATTTGCTGGAACAGGATACTTTTCTGGATTTGTGAATATCAGATATGAAACAAATTAATAATTGGTGTTAAGAAATAGTTAACTTGAGGCATGCTTTTAAGGCATCTGGGTTTTCTGTGGAAGATGACCTGAGATAAGCCAAGGGTGTGCAATAGAACCCCAACCTGACCATTAAAATTTTAGCCAGCAATTTGAAGGAAAACAAAGTGGGGTTTCTCTTTTTTCCCCTCCTTTTAAAAAAAAAGCTAACATTAAGCAGCAACTTTAACTACAAACATTTAAGGGGCATCCACCATCACAGAACACTCAAGTCCACACTGAGATTTATACTAAAATTGTGAGGATGAGGAATGCAGTGCTGCCACACTTGGATAAGCTTCACAAAAACCCTTGGAGGCTGTGGCCTGCCAGCCCTTGAGCCGACTGGGAACAGCCAACATGAGAAGCCTGAACATACCTGAGGTCCTCTCTCTCCTTTCACTCCAGGATATCCCAGTAAAAATGGAAATGGAGTGGGTCCCAGGGGGCCAAAGATTTGATAGCCATCCGTGGCAGCCGGGGTTGTGAGGTTGAAGGCCTGTGCCCTGGCTCTGGAGCCGGGCCGGGCAGACCCCAGGGGTGGTTTGGTGTACACCAGAGGGATGACACTGGGATCCACTCTCCTGGTGGGGGACGGCATGTGCTTCTTTGGAACAGGCCCATGGCTCGGGTTCTGCGGGGTTGGCTTTAGGGTGACAAGGTGGACATTGCTCGTTGTGTTATCAGTCACCCTCCTCATTGGCTTTACAGTACCGGGGGCTTCGGGGGGCTGAATGGTTGGTTTTTGGTTGATCTTCTTTTTGGTCTCTTGCTTGGACTCCTTCCTGCTGGCCGGGACCAGGCTCTGGCTCGTTGGCGGGGCCCTTCTGGCGGTGGGAAGGGGAGTTTTCTCCCTGCGCGTGCTGGGAGTGGGCCGAGACACCCTGAGGGTTGTCGCCGTGCCCCGAGGGGGCCAGTGGGTGGGTACCTGCGGTTCGGTGCTTGGCAGAACAGGCGGGGCCACGGTGACCTTGGTGGCTTTGGTTGTCAGTCTTGGCGGTGGTGGCGGGGTTGACACCAATGTGGGGGTGGTTGCACCTGAACCCCTCGTCTTGAGAGGTGCAGTGGCCCTGCCAAACTCCAAGGATGGGGCAGCAGTGGTCAGGTTTTTCAGACCCTGCAGCGAGGGCTCTGTACGCACTGGGGTGCTGGGGGAGGCACTGGGATCCCTGGGCAGGAGGGGGATGAGGGGGGGCAGGTTTGGCCGGTAGGTATCTGCTTGCCTGCACTGTTTTTTCAGGTATTTACAGTAATGATGAGCTGCCTTGGCGGAAGGATAAATATCAAACTGGCAGATGGCTCCTTCAAACTGCACGGAGTGCTGGCTTATCTTCCCAAAGAGGAAAGATCCGTGTGGATCCAATGCCTCGTCCTTTTTAAAATGCAAATCCGCATGTACTCTGCGCTTCCCACAAGAAGTAAATAAAGTGACTGTCTGGCCACGGATGTTGATGGCCATATTGTGCCACTGGCCATCGTGGACGTTGTAATCAAAATATACAGAGCGCTTGTGGCCCACGTACACGATGATCTTCCCAGGCACAAACTGGACCCCCAGCTGCAGTTTTTTCTTTTTGCTCTTGACAGCAAAGAGAAAAGCATTGTTGATGCGGTGGGAGCAGAGGCTCAGCACCAGCAGCAGGTCAGAGCTGGAGCCTGCGGGGAGGAGGGTGCTGAGCGGTGCTTCGACGCGTGCTCGCTGAGTGAAGATGACCCCTGATTTGAAAGGAATGACTCCTTGAGGAACTGTACGTGAGGAGGACCATCCACTCGATGGCCTTTTCCCTGACAGGCCCAGTCTTTGAAGAACATCCACATCTGAAAGGGAAGCACAAAGAAAATGTGAGGGGCTGAGCAACCAAGGGCTGGGTGGGTGTGCAGGGGGTCACAGCAGTCTGTGCATCAATGCAATAATGCAGGAAATCCCAGGCACCCCTCACATATATATTCAGATAACCAGCATAGAGAAATCAAAGTTCTCACATTGTGTGAGGAGCAAGTGCATGCTCAATGTGGTTACCAGCAGCTGCCAAAATGCATCAGCTCCATGGTGTATCTGGTTAGTTCTCCTGTCCCACCAGGGACCAGTTCAGATGTTCTGGAGGGAGCTGACCTCACTACAAGGAAATTTCCCACTGAGCACCACTAGTCCACTCCTCTGGGATTTAATTCTGAGTACTGACCACACAGCTGGAATTTGAACAACAGATTGAGCTGGGATTGCAAAACTTTATATCCCCAGAAGGCAAGTAACAGAACTTCCAAAGGGAGCAAAAGCCTTGTATCTGTCTCTCTCCAAGTTTGTAAGGAGCAGCTTTTGATCTTTGGAGAGTTTAGGGAAGCGAAGGTGCCTCCCAGCATGAAAAAATTGCACCTAGATTTCAACAACTGCTCAACGTTCTCTACAGAAATACTTTTTTTTTTTTTCCCAAGCAGATCATCTTACAGCATTAAATTATTTTAATAGGTTGGAACCAGACTTGGTTTGTGAAGAGCTCAGAAATTAGTTACGGCTGCCCCTGAGCAGTGGAGGTCAGACTTGTCTCCTGCAGTTGTCACCCAGGAGCCAGGTGCCTTGCTCAAGACACAAGGAGAGGGATTGATGTCCAGAGGTCCTTTCTCCACCAATTCCAGGAGACTCCAATGGACAGACAAGCAGAATCCCCTGGTTTCTGCCTCCAAGGTCTATCAGGAGTCACTCACAGCTCAGATTAGCAGGCAACAGCAACACAAACTGGGGCCAGCTGGCAGCAGCCCCAGATGAACTACTTAACCGGAGAAGATGCCAGGGTCTACGTGAGAAAAGCTGCAAAGGTAAATGTGCCCAGACCTGAAAAAGGTCCTATGTTGAGCAGCTGAAGGAGCTCAGCCTGGAGAAAAGGAGGCTCAGGGGAGGACTTCTCACTCTCTACAACTCCCTGACAGGAGGGTGTAGTCAGGTGGGGGTCGGGCTCTGCTCCCAAGTAAGAAGCAATAGGATGAGAGGAAATGAGCTCAAGTTGTGCTGGGGGTGAGGCGGACAGGAGGTGTTAGACTGAAGCGCAGGAAAAATTTCTTCACCAAAAGGTTGTCAGGCATCAGAACAAGCTGTCCAGGAAAGTGGTGGAGTAACCACCTGTGGAAGTGTTCAAAAAAACATTAGCTGTGGCACTTGGGGACATGGTTTAGTGGTGGGCTTGGCAGTGCTGGGTTAACAGTTGGACCATGAGGGTTTTCCAACCCAAATGATTCTATGAAGGTGATCACCATTACCTTGGCACTACCACTGTTGACAATGACGTAGGATAACTGTACTTCCTCCCCTCTTCCCTGCCCAAATGCAATCCCCAGTACTCCTTGACCAGCCAACTCTCCCATTTCTGAGCTCTTAGGGGGAGCCAGTCTGGGCTGTACAGCCCAAATGCTGATGTCACAAGGCAAGAATTTAACACTCAGAAAGGTAGTGGTGCCAATCATGGCTGACACTATGGAATTGCAGCTTTCCTAGATTGAAAGGAAAAGTAAATCAAAAGCTATCCAAAGAAAAAAATGAGCTCCTCTAAAAGGTCTTGATATTTGACTGCTTTCACTCTTAACTATTAAAAGTTTAGCACAAAACACAACATAAGGAGAACTGGCACTTAAAGAGAACCTTGCTGTTGGCCAGAAGACTCAAGCAGTCTGAGACCTGTAATGTTGCTGGCCAGGAAGGGAGGAGAATGATGAGAAAACCTCTGTTCCTTGACTTTGGCAAAAACCTTGGCCATTTTTGTAAGAACGGGTCAATCAATATTGACTTTGTCTGAGTTTAGCTTTATTCCCACCTTCCTTTTTTAAGGCAGCTTGACTCATTTTCTAGCAGACACTACCCTGGAGAAGGTGCGTCAGATGTAGAAAAGGACAGAAATTTTCCCTCTCTGTGCAGAGGGGTAATTTACTGCACTCCTGTGCAAGTGTTAATGACAGTACTTCTCCCATACCCTCAAACCCTTGGTCCCCCACCGCTTTTATTCCATATTGCCCAACGGGGCTGTCCCTCAGCACAGCCTTCCCCTCTCTGCACTGAACAGAGGGATCACAGCAGTGTCTTCATACTGGATAAGCTCCAGAGCCCATGAAACAGCAAAGGCCAAAGCCTGGCTTTAGTGAAGTCAAGTGGGACCCTTGCCACAGACTTCAAAGGCATCAGGATTTATCCCTAAGGAAATAAATTTACCACTTAAATGAGGAGCTAGTCTGCAGCTTCCAATTTCTACGTGTATTTTTAGGTTCTCTCCCAGAGACAGACAGGGTTGTCTCTGCTGGAGATGCTGCACACTCCAGGAGTTATTCATTTGCTAGCTGCTCTGCAAAGACCTAAGGATGTTTTGCTGCTCAGAGGATGCCGCTGCTGTTTGCAATCCCAATCCAAGTGCCTCGTTAGCAACTGCATCCAGGAGTGCTTAAGGAAAAAAAGCACAACCCAAACACTCCTCTCCCTCAAAACCACTAAGGCGGAGCCAAACTCTGGATGCCTACGCAAAATCCGATGGAGGAGTCCTCATGCGGGACACGTATGTGGACTTTCCAGCAGCAGGTCCAGGCACAGAGCTCAGGACTGCTGTGCACCCAGCCCATCTCCCTGTCCATCCCATCTCCCTGCCTGTCCAGGGCTGGTGGGGCACGTCCCCTGGGATGACAGGATGTCATCAACTCACGTAAAATGCAAGGTAACTCTGACTTCCTGAAGCAGCTCCAGTTTTTGCAGAGTATTTTTTTCCCCTTCAAATTTTTTCCTCTGCGGATTTTTCCATCAAAACACATTATTTAAAAAGAACATTCACTTAGAGCTGCCTGGTCCCAGGTGCCTCAAAGCTAGTAACAACATTCCTGTAGCAACATTTGAGCAACTGGGAAAAGCTCTTCTGTCAGAGGCTGTGCATGAAATGAGACACACAGAGATTCCTGAACAACCACATGATCAGCACTGAAAGAGGGGATAAAATATTTAATTGTTCTCCTTCCCATCTTTTTCTTCCCCTCCCCCTCTCCCCACACAAAAAGCTGTATAAGAAAAAGAAGCCAATAGGCAGGAGAGAAATAACTTGCAGCTTCCCAGATTCCGACAGCCAAGATGTGATGTCCACAGCTAAAATTGGGTTGAATAAGTGCTGCATTTCCAAAAGTTACTGCCCAGACCCTTAGTCAGTGCACAGCACATGAACCCACCTCACAATCTTTAGGATTTGTAACACTTATGGAAAGATCATCCTCTGTGTTCCCTGATTTTCCAGTGTGCAGGAACACTCCTAAGTCTTAGAGCAATAGCTACAGTGTTTTCAAAAGTCCACAGCATTGGCTTAATTTCATCCTCACACTGACCTATGAACAAGCTCTTACTGCTTCTAAATCTGATGTCTGAAAATCCTTGGTGATAATACAGCCTCAAGTCACCAATGTTTCCTTACAGCCTTTACTTTCTTAGAAGTTTTTATTCCCTGGTAGCCAGAAGGGAATCCTCTCTCTCACTGTGTAGAAACCAAACAAGTTTTAAAAAATTATTTTACCACAGACAAAGTATCTCAGAGGGGAGTTACAAACTGCACCAAGGTAAACACAATGAGAGTGGAATGAAAGTTTGCTTTAGATTGATGGTAACAACCAAAAGACATGGCACCATCCCATAATTATCATGGGAGCAAAATGATGGATAGAGATGAATCTAAACAACGTATTACAATCTATTTGAAAAGAGAGATGCCAAGACACAGTATTTGTTCTGCCTCTTTATGAGCTGACATAAAATTTGCTCTGAAAACTGCTTGACTAAGTAATTCAGCCAGATGTTCACCTCTTTTGCATGGAGGCAGAATTTGGAAAATATTACATTTTTCAAAATTGCTGATGGCAGGGCTCTATTCCCCCCCTGTAAAAAGTGCTCCATGGGCTGGCTGACAGCTGAGCATTGACCAACTTTCTATTTTCCCCTCATGTTTTGGAGACTGAGAGGAGAGCCCTGGAGCCTGCTAGTCCACTTAGTGGTGTCTGCACATGGCAGGGAAGCTGTTCAATTCCAGCAAATACCCGTGTACAGCGTCCATGTGGGAGAGGTGTTGCTATTTTAAGAGAAGGCTCCTTTACAAACAGAAATTGCAGAGATGCCCAGCTCCTGCTATCAACTGTAAAAGACAAATTTTTGTTGTTGTTGTTGTTGACCCTGATGCTTTTTATCTCCTCTCTTGGTGTCATTGATCATTGTACCCCATCTAGCCCTGTCCCCAGCAGCAGCAGGGAGGTGATGCCTGCAGAAGGGGTGTAAGGACAGGCTGAAGGTGTCACTCCTCTATAGAATATTCCCTTACAGCACAGGGATTGAACCTGATACAGCCATTCTACTATCAACCAACCCTGTGGGATTTTTCTCCCTTAAATTTGCTTTTACTTTTAGAACTCAAATCATTTCTGTATGCATCCTGTGTGCTGGCAGGGGCATGCCTGGGGTGAACTAAAGTCAAGGAAATATCTGTCTGTCAGAAAAGCTTAATTCCATAAAGCCCCAGCCTCAAGGGGCACTTTCTAAAAGCAGTTAAGTCCTGGCAAGCGCAGGTAGATGCCAGTGACATTTCAGACACAAAGTGCTTCATTCCCACCATTTCCACCAGACAGACAGGCACTCTGAAAATCCTGTGGGGCACATAATCACCTGCACAAAACCTGGTTCTTTTGCCAGCTGTTAACTGCATCATCAGTACTGCAATCACCAGCAATAAATGCATCTAACTGTGCACCAGGCTCAGACATTGATTGTTAAATGATGGCCCTACACTGGTACCCAAGCACTTGGCTTTTACTTTTGTGGAAAGAAAGAAGGAAAAAAATGTATAATTTACCTTCAGAATTTCCCTGTGTGAATCCCAGGAACCAGGCAAAACATAATATAGTCCAGAGAAAGCAGAATCCCCTATAATTGGAAGAGAAGAAAAGAATAATGAGTTTCTACAACATTAGTAACAAAAACAATTCCCTCTGTTAGGGGTCTTCTCCTTGATCCCAAGTCTAGTGGAGGCAGTGTCAGTGTCAGCAACACTCCAGGAAGTGGATTCAGACAGAAATTTTATTTTTCTGCTTTAAAGTCATCTAAAGCCAATTGAATTCAGTTTTCCAATGGTATTAGGGGCTGTTCATCAGCCTTGAACAAGGACCAGCCCAGTGCTTTGGGAGGCAGGGTCAGCACTGCTGGTTCATCAGTGCCTTCACTCCTGCTACTCTTAAGCACTCACCCCATCCAGGACAGACCACCAGAAATGCAAGAGGATGGAGAAATCATTCCAAGCTGGGAGGCCAAAAGCCCTGCCAGGAGTGCAGGTGCAGGGCTGTGGGGACACGGGCAGGAGCTGGGCTGACACACAGAGCCCTGTCAGCTGCATCTCAGCAAGCAAATCCCCAGTCCTCATGCTTTCCTGGGTGTTTCACAATATTCTGAACATGCAAACCCTGCATCGATCTCTTCCTCATTTTACACCCAGATGCAAAGACAGGGGCAGCTTCTAACAACTCAGCACCCTGTGCTGAGCCACTAGGGACCTTCTCAGGAGCCTGGTGTGGCAGGAAAGCTTAGAAAGTGTGAGACCCACAGACTCCCAACCCTGTGCTCTCACAGACCCCTTCATGCCTGAGAGGGAATTGGACAAACCTCTCTGTTAGCTCAGCTTGAAGACTTCAAGTGCCATTGAAAACAGCAGCTCAGGGAAAAACTTTTACCAGAGAGGTGGCTAAACCCCCCCTTTCCCCCATCAGCTTCCTTGATTTGCAGCCAGCTAACGAACATAGGAAACTCCTTGGTTAGGCTCACTTAAAGCTGTCAGTGGAAAGTTTGAAGATTGAATTCCCTCATTTTCTAGAGAGGATATTTAACAGCTTCATCAGCAAAGGCTGCTGGAGGAACAGACAGAAATGTAAATTGCAGCAAGTCCTCAGCCAGGAGACAGCAGTGTGGGATATCCACAGGTTGTCACTTCAGCCGAGCCACTGTGAACACTGGGCTGTGCAAAGCCATGCCAAAGTGCAACTTGTTCCTCTCTCCACATCTGACACACAAATCATATATCAAACAGGATTAGAGACCACTCTTCTCCTGCCATCAAGCCTCAGCTTTGGGCCAAGAAAGCATCCTCTGAGGCAATGTATTACCCTGGGTCAATCCTCACCTGGTGCAGAAGGCCCTTTCCCAGAGCTAAAACGAAGCCACAGTGATTTACATCAGTGGGGAAACCTGGCCCTGAATGTAAAAATCCATCCAGAAAACCAGCCACTAACTAATATTTTAAGACTTGAAGGGATAAAATACTGGAGGGGTCTCACATCAACTGGGAAACAAATGAGCTGAAGAATCCACGTCCTCCTTTGCTGTTTCCATCACCCTGACACTGGGCTGCTTTCAGGAGCTCTGGGGCTGCTTTAGTTCACAAAAGAACAGCTTGGAATAGCCCAGTCTCAGTGTTCTTTTGCCATGTCTTATAGCCAGCCACATGTTAACCTGAAAACCCTCACCATGCTCCAGAGATCTCCAGCTGGGGAGTCTTGGTTGTTCTCTGGCCACTTCATCCCTTGGGACACAACGGTTGGGATGAAGACACTGCCAAGTCCAAGGAGAGCTGCTCTCCCAGTTCCTTCAGGGGGTGAGGAAGGGAAGCAGAATAGGATGATTCTTCATTACCACTCTAGCAATGTTTTTAGGGTTTGGAGGAGGCTAAAATCCACTTCACAAAGAAACCTGAATTTCTGTGCTCACCTTCAGCAGCATTTTAAGATGTGGACACAATTCCATGTGTGCATGGAGCAAAGACCTGACTGGGCATCACCAGCTGGGTTTGACTGCCTGCTGAGAGCACAGGCAGACAGGGAAGGGAGCCACCAGCAGCATTCCCAGGAGTTAAGAACCCGTGCTCTGGTGAGGATCAGATTTGTACAACCACTGCTGCCCACAGCACACCAAACTGAAGCCTGCTTCCTTTTTTTTTTTTGAGAGGTACCTCCACAAACCAACCCCTCTGCTGATCAACACAACGAGAAGAACAAGTCTTAGGGGAAAATGCAGCACGTAATTTCATTGCAGTGACACTGCTGGTCTGTGAAGGAGACGAGAGGCCAGTGTGGGATCCAGCTGGCCCCAGCCCTGCTCCTGGACCCCTCGCACGGCCAACGCCGTAAGAACTGAGAGCAGGGCTGGGTGCCAAAACACTGAAGAAAAAACTCTCTGGCAAAATTTACCAACTTAATGGAAAAAGCAAAAGCAGCTTCCAAATGGCAGCGGTGTGAGTGATGGGGCTGTTAATTATCCCGGGGTTTTTAATGCAGGCTCTTTTTCCGTTACAGCTCGGCAGCAGCAGGGCTGCATAAGCAGCTTGAGCAGCAATAGTAAAGAAGATTTTTCTCCTTATATAGAGCTATCAAACCCACCTTGCCTTTATCTCAGCTTCTTCCCACAAGCAGCAATTTCCACTGAGAATCCATCAAGAGATACTACTAAAGGCATTTATTTCTTTTAATCACAGGGTCTATGAATACCAGAATGAGGATCCTGGGGCTGTTCAACCTGGAAAAAGCTCCAGAGAGAACTTAGAGCACCTTCCAGTGCCTAAAGGAGCTCCAAGAGAGCTGGAGAGGGACTTTGGACAAGGGCATGGAGGGACAGGACAAAGAGGAAGGGCTTTAAGGTGAAGCAGGGTAGATTTGGATTAGAAATTAAGAAGAAATTGTTCCCTGTGAGGGTAGAGAGGCCCTGGCACAGGTTACCCACAGAAGCTGTGGCTGCCTCATCCCTGGAAGTGTCCAAGGCCAGGCTGAACAGGGAGTGGAGTGACCTGGGATAGTAGAAGGTGTCCCTGCCCATGGCAGGGGGTGGAATGAGATGGACTTTAAGGTCCCTTCCAACCCAAACTGGTGCTACAGTCACTGGGTGAAGAAGCACCCCACAGTACACATGGTGTAAGCTCACATGAACCCTAAATTTTCCCAATGCAGGCACAAACTCCCTTTGCAGCAAACTGAAGTTGCTCACTACAGCTTCATTTTGCTTCCCTACTTCTGGCAAACTCCTGTGGATCAGTCCATGGGAGCTGACCTGGCCAAAACTGCAGGGTAAAATACAGCAGAGAGGGACAGAGAAGCACAAAGGGGGTTGGTAACAATCCTCATTCCCTTCTAACCAGACAGGTGCTGGAATAAAGCACCACGCTGAACTAAGGACAACAGTAACACCACAGCCTTCAGGGTAGATGTGGTCACAAATTATCCTCAAGAAAGTGCCAATCTGACAAAGCTGAGGCAATCTCTAAAATAATTGTGATCAGCTAATTCTCCACTATTTCTGGAATTGATTGGAACAATTTCAGCTTTTTTAAATTAAAAGGTTTGCCCTACCTTAAAAGAAGTCCAAATGATTTTGACATCTTGTTTGCTTAGATGATGGGTTAAAGCTGAAGGAAATGTTACAAGGGCCCACAGCAGCATTTAATTTTTTATTTTGTTTTCTCCCTCATTTACAGTGGGGAAATGGCTTTGAAATTGCAAACATTACTGCAAGGTGGAAAAACAATTCCCCTCCACTTTTCTCCATTCAGGTGTATTTTTTTCCTGTTCAAAACACCATAAAGCCAGCTGGAGGCTGAAAATTGCTTTTCAAGAAAACCAAATCTACATTTCTAGCTGTAGATCAGACAGTGTATCTTAAAAAGAGAAAATGTATGTGTGGCTCAAGATCCTTTGCACATGACTGGAGGTGATATTTTATAAAGCTCCCAGGCAGTTTTGACAGACAACAGGAAACAAGTCACAACCTACAAACAGAGGCTTTTAAATTGTATTGTGCATTGATTCCACTCCCAGCTTTTTGGGGTAGAAATCTTATTTTGTACCAGTAACCTCCTCGGTGGGGCAGGCTTCTGCTCCCTTTTTGGGGCTTCTGGAAATGGTAGTACTTCTCCACTCCCCCTCAGTTTCTGGCAAGAGCAATGGAAACACACAACTATGGAGATGTCCCTGTGTTGACCCTGCTCAGTCCTGTGCTGGACCTGTTCTGCACTATAAACGAGGTATTGACTTACACCTCCAGGCAAAGCTTTTGCCTGGTGCACACAGGCACTGCTGCAAACCCCAGCGTGGTGAGGGCAGAGTTGCTGGAACAACAGAAACAGTATTTGTTTTCAATCCCCATTCAGCATCTACATTTTGAAGAAAAAGAATTGAGCAGACAAACAGATGTAGCCCATATAGATCCATTTCTCAGGTCATTTAAAAGTAGTGATAAAGCAAAGAGTGATCTAGGAAATGTCAGTATTAAGTAAGGAAGAATGAAATCTCCATCCCTGGAAGCGTTCAAGGCCAGGTTGGATGGGGCTTGGAGCAATCTGGGATAGTGGAAGGTGTCCCTGCCATGGCAGGACAGTTGAATAAGATGATCTTTAAGGTCTCTTCCAACCCAAACCAGACTATGATTCTGTGAAATTCAGCACTCTCTCTGAGAATTTAACATTCGAAAAAGCTCTCCAAAAATACCATCCTGCATCAAGCACACAGAAAATCCAGAATCCAACCTGCTGCTGCTCAAAACAGATTTTCAGATGACAACTAGAAATCCATCACAGAGGAGAGGATGAACCGGGACAGCAGGGCAGCTGCTGTCCCAAGAGGAACACAAACTGGGGGTTTCAGAGATTGTCCCACTGCTCCTACTGAAGGCTTCAGTAGTCCCTATGGAAGAATTGCCTTGAATGGGAAATTAGCCTGGAGTCCAACCCATCCTCGGGATGATCCTGAACAGGAACATCCAAGTTCCTCCACGCTGCCCCAGAGTTCAGAATGTATGTGTGCAAACCCAGAAATCCCCGGTGTTTCTCTGGCACCACTTCTGCCAAATCTAATCTTAATTCAGGATGCAAATGTCCTTAGTGAGGTGCTTGCAGGGGTCTGTCTCAGGGCTTTAACCACTGTGGCTCAGCAAAAGCTGCTGCTTCCTTCAGAGGAGGCTCCTGGCAGTGGAGAGGTGAGGGAGGAATTGTGCGTGGAGAGGAGGGAGCTCAGCTCCCAGAGGGACTCAAGTACCGAAAAGCAGCTTTGATCTCCCAAAAGCACAGCAGCCAGGCACCAGGAGGGGCTGGGTGCATGAAGACCTGGTATTTGCTCGTCTGGCACCTCCTAGGACTTTTCCAGGAGGGCCATGCAGACCTGCAGTGCACAGAAGGTGAGGATGAAGCAGCAGCATGGCCAGCACGACCTCCTGCAGACATCTCACACCTTCTCTCAGGGGTTTGTGCTGATTTCTGCAGACAGAGGGCTGAGGGGGTCCAAACCACTGGTCCTTGTCCTCCTAAGTGGGACCAGAGCTTGTGTATTCACTGCACAGAGCTGGCCCAGAGCGACCAGCTCCTCTGAGCTCCTGCTGGTCACATCCCTCTCCCTCACCTGAGCGATGCCGGACTGATGTGGCTCGAACCCCCTCCCAAACAGCTCCCAGCAACTCTCCACAGCAGCGGATCTTTCCTGGCAACCCGTTCCTCTGTCTCCCCTTTGCTCCCTGGCCCTGTTTGTCTGGGATATTGACTTTGCTGCTGTGTGAAGTGACAACGCTCAGTGCTGGCCCTGGCCTTTGTGTTCTCCAGTAACTGGAGCCCTCGACAAACAGAAGTGCTAAGCGTGATCTGTCATCTCACTCCTTTTTTGTCCTTCCAACAAACGCCTTTGCATTCCTTCATTTTGTCAATGGGGTTTGGCAGAGCCCTACAGAATTCCCCATTGTTTCCATTTGCACTTCAGTAAGCGTCCATCATTTCTACTTATGCCCCCAACAAATTGGCAAAGAAAAGGAAGGGGAAAAAACCCCACAAGCTCTGTGTCTGTCCCTGGGCAGAGATTTCTGACAACCCCCTCACCACAAACCTGAGCAACCCTCAGGCAGTAACAGAACCTCCATGAACAAAGATATTAAGCAGGGCAGATTTTAACCCATCAAACCATCGCAGAAAGGGGATGAAGCTGGGGCTTTACTAAATAAAGGACATGCTCAGGGAAACACATTGAAGCTGCAAGAGAGGGGACCTGGACACTGGACCTGGGCTGTGACATTGCCTGTCCCTCCTGGAACACATTTCCGGATGCAATTGTCTCCTCTCTACCTCCAGGCACACAGCACACACATCATTTCCCAGCCGACTGCTGCATTTGTCCAGCTGTGCCACGATTTGTCCCCAGACCACCTGCCTGCCTTGCAAGTGATGCTCTTTTCCTTTTAAAACATGATCCATGCCTCACCCCAGCCCTTTTAGGCCTTCCCAGGGACTGACCCACCTCGGTGATGCCAGGTGGATGCTGTACCACTGTGTGTGCAGGTTTCTCAGCAAACACACACATCCAGGCAGCCCCAACACCCCAAGGCTGGGACAGCTGTCACCCACTGGAGGCCTCCAGGAGCTTCAAGCCTCCCCCATGGCCAGCATGTGGCACTGGGGCTGGAATGGGCCAAGGTGGCACAACCACAGTGGAACAGCACCAGGGCTGGTCTGGATGTGTGTTCAATGTGATGCTGAATGCAAAACCCCTCCTGTGGTTTGGGGAGCCTGTGCTCACCAAAAAGATATCAGCAGAAATGACCAAGAGGGGCACGATAAGCTTGAAGAGCCTGTAAAACGTTGTGTTCTTCTGGTTTTACAAGCTTTGGCAGCTGGAGCCAGCACAAGGCTTCGAGCACACTCTGCAACTGCTGCTCCTTCCCTGGTGAGCCAGCCCTCCCTCTGCCATGCACAGGTCTCCTGCAGCTCCCCAGCCCCCAGCCCTGCTCCAGGGGGTGCTGCAGGAGTGCTGGTGCAAGCAGGACCCCCGGAGCCACGCAGGAATGCACCAGACTGTTCCCATCACAAGCTGCCTTCAGGCAGCACAGCCTCACCCAGCCCAAGGTGGGCCTGGGAGCCCAGGGACAGCCCAGCTCCGGGCTCAGGGCTCAGGGCACCCTCTCCGAGGCTATTGACCTCAGCAGGACCATGGAGCTGGGGGGTGGTGGGATGCACAGCGCTCTGCCAGGCAAATCCAAACCCAGCACCAAAGATCCCTCCGGGAGAGGATGCGAAGGGCAGCAAGCGACCTCTGCTGAGGAGGGACCGGAGCAGCACGCGGGAGGGACAGGCCAGGGCAGACCCTGGAACAAAAGGCACTCGTTCCGAGGCATCAGGACAGATCAAAGGCAGATTTCCCACGCACTGCAAGGCTCAAACCCCGAGCAGCCGCGCTGTGCTAGCCTGGGACACCCCGGTGCAGAAGCGGCACAGAGCCCTGGCAGGCAGGCAGCTGCCTCCTCCTGGGTCCC
Source organism: Climacteris rufus (assembly GCA_013398175.1). Taxonomy (NCBI): domain Eukaryota; kingdom Metazoa; phylum Chordata; class Aves; order Passeriformes; family Climacteridae; genus Climacteris; species Climacteris rufus. The sequence goes on from VZRZ01000604.1 coordinate 328,877, forward strand.
TCCTTCCTAAACTTGACCTCAGTGGGTCCCATTTGCCCTCGGGTGGGATCTGGGACCCGAGCAGGACGTCCCTGTCCTCATCTGTGGCGTGGTCACGGCCACCTCCTCCAGCAGGCTGAGCAGCCGGTGCTGTGTCCGGGCTGTGCCTTGTGCCAAGCGTGTCCCCAGCGCCGGGCCCGTCCCCTCGCTGTCACCCGCTGCTTGTGCCCTTTCAAAGGAACCTTTATCTGTCTGCTCCCCTCCCGACTTCTCCCCTTCTGACACCAGCCACCCCTTGCACGGTCCCAGGCCGTTCTCCCGGACCACGCTCAGCACTAAAAAGGTGTAACCGGGAGATGCTGCAGTTACCAGCATCTCCAGACACGCCACGGCCACGTCTCTGCAAAAGAACCCAAAACGAAACACCCCCAAACCAACCCACAACAACCCTAAAGCCCCGAAATACAGCCCTTGTACGCAAAAAAACACACAGCAAACTTGTCAAGCAGAGCAGCTGCAGCCGCTGGGAAGGGGTCTGGGCTCTGCACACACAGACTGAGCCTCGGAAGGAGCTGCACATTCATCCACCTCCCGGCTCGGGGGAAGGGGCGGGAGCAGGATGACCCCGGGGTGGAGGGGGCTGCCCCCAAATCCCCTCGGCCCGTTCCCCCTTTCTCCATCTCCCAGCCCAGCCGAGCAGAGGGATCCTGTACACAACTTTTTCAAACTGCCAGGCAGAAGAATCCCAGCCTTTCCAAGGGAGTGTCGGTAAATCATCAGTACATCCGACAACGCAGCCAGCGGGATTAACCCTTTGCGGGTCCCCAGGAAAATAACAACAACAACAACAACAACAACAACGCGTTTAACAATGAAAATAGTAAAAGCTGGTGCCGGCTGTGGGAGAAAGGGGACGGGCAGGGTGTGTGCAGGGATTGTTCCACACGCACACGGAGGGATAGGAAGCAGCACTTTGTGTGTGCCGAGCACATGAAGAGCTGCCACCGCGCCCCTCCGCCGTGCCTCAGCCCGCGGGCTCTGCCGCCTCCCGCAGCCACAGCGGGCACCCGTGTGCCCGGGCCGGGCCGAGGGGCGGCATCCCCCGGCTCCCGGGAGGGGCTGGGACCCCCGTGCCCGGCGGGGCGAGGGCTGCGAGCGGCTCCGG
>VZRZ01000606.1:15471-25932 GCA_013398175.1 Climacteris rufus
GGGGGTGGGGCGTGGGGAGCAGGGGAGCTGTAGTAAATTAATTTTAAGCATACTAGGCCTTTGAGGAAGAAATTGGAGTACTACAGAAGCAGCATCTGCAAGGAGTACTACAAGGAGGCATCTGCTAGTCCCTGGTTTGGGAAGATTGAACCTCATCTATAATTTTAAAGGCTTACACAACACAAGACAAAAAATACATTTTCAGGGGAAAAATTCAGATGAATCCTGCATCTTGGGAAATGGATGGGTAACTGTTATTAGTGCTAATGCAAAAATCCACTGCACTTGACATCATTCAGGGGCACCTAAATGTACCATTAGCACTTAGAAGTCTCAAATTAATGAATCAGCATCCGTGCCTATCCAGGATGAGATAATGCTTTTCCTGCTGAGAGGTAGTGCCAGACAACAGGACCAAGAAGCCATGTCTGCACGGTGAGTTTTTGTCCCTGGATTGTACCCCAGGAGGGCAGGGCAAATTTGGGCTGCTAGTAGTATCAATTGGCAGCCTTCAGTGCAAGGAGGTTGCTGGCAGCAGCTTGCAGGCTGTGGATGCCCATCCTTTGCCCCCTTGCTGGCACCGTGCAGCTGCCTACACCACTTTGAGCAGAGATCACTGCCAGCCAGCAGGAGCAGCTTGCCCTGCCTTGGTCCTGTCTGTGCTGTTTCATCCCCAGCCACTCTGGGGCACAAGGGGAGGATTTGGCTGTGATCTGTGCCCTGCCCTACCCATGACAGTTCAGTTTTGGATGTCAGATCTAGTCTGGCATTTTCAGCTGTGTTTCATAGACTCTGGATGCTCTACTCAGGACAGGGTTTCTAAAGGGAATACTTTTCCTACCATCTCTCAGGGAGTTCCCAGCAGGGATATTCCAAGGATATTTTGCATTTTTGTGCCGCTTCATGTGTGGTTTGGTTGACTTTCAGTCCTCAGTGGTTCCCTGAGTTTGTGATTACAGTCTCATTTAACATTCTTTGCTATGGAAACCGGTAGTACTGCCAGGGAAGTGCTAAGCAAATGCCAGTGCAGAGTTTAAGAGGGGGAGGGGAGCATCAACAGACAAGATGTTTATGAGGGAGGGTGGAATTCTTGCCATGTAAATCCAAAGGAGGAGGAAATGGAGGAAGGGAGGATGCGCCTACTGCCAGAACAATGGTCTCACGTAGCTGTTCTAATTTCTGTGACATGGAACATGCTGTGCCCAGAAATGACAAGATTTCTTTCTGACCTATGGGAACTTGTTGTTATTTAGTAACTCCAGGTTCCCCTGATGGTGAGAGAGCAGCTGTTCTTTAGCTTCAGTGCCACATGCCACTAAACTGTTAAATATACTATTGCTCTAATTTCTGATACAAAAAGTCAAGTGGAGGTACTTGTTTGGTACTTGTAAGCCGCAGACGCGCACAGTTTGACAGTGACAGTTTTGCCACAGTGGCTACAACCATTTGGCTGAGGGGCTGACTTGCTTTCTAAGCAACATTGTGACACTGGAAAAGAAGTCACAGACTCCCACGTGGCTAAAGTAGGAACTGGTCCATCTCTCAGTTTCAAGTGACTCGAGCTGCTGTGTGTTATTTAAAGTCCAGCTGGAGAAGCAAACAAGTACTTCCCACCACTGGATAAATGAAGAAAGAAAGGTACATGGCCCCTAGAAAGAAGAAACCATGGTACAAAAGTAAAAATGGATGGTCTACAGAAACCACTTCAGTCCTTGCTTTCTGCATTAAAAATAAAAATAAAACCTCCATGTTGTTTACAGACAAGCTCCAGCAGTGATCTGGAGAGCTAAGTGCAGTTACTGGTTAGCTCCTTCTGGTCTTCAAAAATACATTACAAATCACTTGGTTTGCTTGTCTCTACTGATGCTGATATTAGGAATGTACTCCTGGCTTGAATTTTCGGAGTTGTAGCAAAACTTGCTATGAGAAGCATCTGCCCTGTGATGCTGGGCACTGAGTAGCTTGGGTCAGAAGAACAGGACCAGCTGAAGTTTCTGGGGTATAATCAAGCCTTTTGAGTTATCTCTTTGGTGTAGCTGGGGAATAGTTTGCTTTTTTTCTACAGAAATTCATTACTGATGCTGTGATCATGCATCAGGAGCTCTCCTTGCATACAGTTTTTCCTAGAGATGATTAGCAAAAAGCTGCTAAGCTCACCTTTGTCAGGTTGTGTATACATGACTTATATAGAGAAGTTAATCTACTCTAATAGCCACTGGAAAGTGACAAGTTTTCCTCCAAAATGTCTGCATTCCAGAAATTCAGTACTTCTTATCAGTTCATTCATCATGTGACTTGGAAGCATTTGACTTTGATATTCTGGGTTTGGGTATGAAAGCCCTGCAGTGCAAAGCCACAGCGACTGGGAGCGTGGTTTGGTCTCTGTGTAACCTCCAGGCAGAAGTGTGGTGCAGAATAGGCAGAAGGCTGCTATCTTCTCCACCCAAAAGGACATTTGAGTGAATCTGAGCACTGGGGATCCAGCACAATTGTCTCCATTAGGAGGAGAATTTGGTAGTAATAGCCTGAGAAGGTTTTGTGGGCTTGTAACAAGCCAAGAGAGTGTTACATGAACACGCAGGGATTTCAGTTGCTCAGGTAGCTGAGCAGCAGACAGACCTATCAGCTATTTCTGATGCCTCTAAACACAAATACCCTTGACCCTCTATTTATTGTTGGAAAGGAGTGGTAGCCTGGCAGGTTCTGGACCTGCCATCCTTTGATTTTGAAGGCCTGATCACAGCAGAGACACAGCCAGCTCAGGCTTCTCAGGTTTCAAGCTGTGCTCATGTGCTCTGGTATTTTTTCCTCCAAGACTGGGGTTAAAAAAACCAAAACATAATTGGTAACAGGTTGACAAACATTGGGCCTGTTGCTGTCTTGAGATCAGGGACCTGGTGACAGCTGAAACCTTCAGCAAACACAAGCCTTTGTTACAGCGCACTTGAGATCCCCTCCTGGGGCAAACAAAGTTTATCCCTTATTAAAGCTGTGGTATCCATATCTAAGCACACTTCACTTTCCTTTCTTTTTGTATAAAGAAGGGGTACAGAAATTCCCCAGGCTGAGGAGCCTACCACTGCAGTCAGCCATGCTTCATCCAAGTCTTTGCTGCAGGAGCTGGACCAGGGTGCAGAAGAGGTGCCCATGCAAGGCTGTGTGAAGCCAGGGAGCTCCTTGCAAAATCTTGTAGGGGGTTTTGTTTAGTTTTCTCATCCCAGTTTGAGTTGGGGTGAGAAACTGGCAGTGATGACAGTAGGGAAAGTCATGCAAGTGGCTTGTGTGATGCTGAGAAGGGGGGGCTGGCACTGGGAGCTGGTGGTGCTGCTCCAGTAGGTAGTTGTCCATCAACAAACTCAGATTTTTTTCTGAGGGAATCAGGGTTCTTTCTGCTCCCCTCATCTCCTGCTTTTTGGGTGGAAAAGTTGAAAGTTTGACGTTGTAGTTGAAAATGAAAAGGAGTAACATAGCCCTGAAATCCGTTGCCAAATTCTGTCTGTTGCACCCTGGTTTGAAAAGTGCTGAGAGGTCAGGACTTGCAGATTGCATCACACTAGAAAAAGATCTCCACCCTGGGATTCTACTCTATTCTCAGAGTAATGTCAACCGGTGACTGAGTCACTGCAGCTTTGATTTTCCTTTTTTCTTTTTTTTTATTTTAAGAACTTGGTTTTTTAAATTAGCGGTCTCTGTTCCCATGCCTGACAAGATCAAATTCTGTGATTCAGCCAGTAGACAAATAACTGGTATGATGTAACTGCAAATAAAACAGTGTTCAGCATTGAGAAATGTGAGCATCAAAAACCTCTAAGTAGGCAGCAAGCAATCTCTTAAAAATAGCTAATCTAAAAATAAAAGATTAAGGAGGAAGCACTCCAGAAAAGTGGTTAAGGAGCTTATATTGGAGACTAAGAACAGCTCTCTATCTGCAGTGTCTTTGTCTTTAGACAATAAATAAGCCTTAGGCTGGAGGGCAGGGTCTCTTCTGTATCTGCTCACATGCAGAGCTTAAGGCAGTCTGTTGCTTTTATCCAAGGAATTCAAAGTTGTCTCCAGCTGACTCAGGAATACAGTGTATGAAATTCTGCTCCAGCAGGGGAGAGTTCTTGTGGGGTTCTCCTGCCTCAGTCCAAGCCCAAGGCTTCTGTTTTCCTCCTCCAGAGCTGTGTGAGCATTGGGAATGGACAAGGAGGCTGAGCAGCAGCACTGGGTATGCGCCATGTGGTACCCAAAATCCAGCTGAAGGCCGAGGGAAAGATCAGGTTATGGCTTAGGATATCACTCTGACAGGTTTAGCTTTGCTTCCCTCTTGATCTCCAGCCCGGGGGACAAGTTCCGTAGTGCTTCTACTCTGCTGACAGCTCAGAAAAGGAAAGCCCAAACCCACTGTCTTACTGCTGAATGGCCGCAAGCAGTGAAGAGAAACTTTTCCTTTTGTTCGGGTATAATTGCTAGGCCTTCCAGGGAAACCAGCAGGGCTTTGTGAGCATTTCACAGCTCAGGAAAATGCCCTGTCTTGCCCTGCTCTGCCCTGCCCAGGTGGATTGCTGGAGGATAGCTGGAAGCCAACATCTCTCTGAGCACGTTCTTGCTACTTTCCATGAGCAGCACGTCTCTGCAGAGAGCTACAGCTCAACAGTGTCCCTCTCACGGAGGAGCACTGAGACAAGCCTGGCTTTTGGTGGGTGTTAGTCCTTTAGCTGTGACTCACACAGAATGCAGGGATTGGAATTATTTCTTGAGTGAAACTTACAGAGGGCCAGAACTTATCCAGAAATTATGGGAAAATGTGTAAATATTCAAAAAAAAACCCCAAAGCCCCAGCGTACCTCACCATAATGCATAGGGCAGGTAATAAGGCTGTGATTTCAAATTAAGAAACACTGAATGGGATCAGAATGGAGCCTCCCTTTTAAGTAGTAAAGATGCTCTCCTAGAATTGGTGGGAGAAATTAATATCAAAGCCATTGTCAAGTCTATAAGTGGGAGCTCAATGAAAGTGAAATGATATGCTCACAACTGCAAAAACTAGTGAGAAGCTCCCTGAAACAGTGGAGAGAACTGCTGAGGGAGCAGATAATGTGTGTGAGAGTAGAGGGGTATTTCTTTGAGCACTTTATGATCTCTGCCCTTCAGGTTCACTGTTCAACATAACCCCACCTGCAGGACACCAGCCCTTTATATGAAAGACCTGACTCTTTTCTTTACTTTGATCTGGCTTCTGGGAGAACCAAGGCCAATGTGGATGTGCTCATCTCAAGTTACTTTTGAACTCCCTGAACCAATCTGACAGACAGGAAATTATCTCAGAGCTGGTGTGTTTGTAGTAACAAAAGTCTGTCAGTAGTCAGGGGAGACATCTTAGCAGGGTGGAAAGTCAGTGGAATTAGTTCAGCTCTTAAACACAGGAGGGCTTCTAGTGGAGAGAAGTGCATAATTACTGCAATTGACACTTCTTGTTGTACCTCCATACTACATCAGGCACTGGAAGGTCCAGGCAAGAAGCCAGACTCTTTCCTGTTCTGTGACAATTTACTTCAAGTGAGGCTGGGAGCATCCTTTGGAAATTCCCTAAAGGCTCAATAGCATGAGAACATGACATATCCTTGGTGGATATTTATGTGTGCATAGATGTAGGAGGGTCCAACTGTAACAATTTCCATCCAGATTCCAAGAATACAAGAACTGGAAACTCAGACACATGCTCCCTGCTGGAATTAAAGGAGCCCAGTTGCTGGCTGGTGGGTCCAGGGACTAAGAAACAGAAGAGACTTGCTTCACTTGCTTCAAGAGTGAAAGGGGATAAACAGCAGAGGATAAACCAATGGTTAAAGGTTAAATGGTTCTGCCCCAAAGGGAGACTGAGACATGAGCCTGGGTAAGACCTGTGTCTGGGTAAGGCCTGTCCTCTTACTCCAAATGTCTCTGCTTTACATTCATGTTCACCAGGACTGCAAAGTGCAGGGTTGCTGTGGGGCAGCAGCTGTGTCACAGCCAGGCAGGGCTATGGGGATGCACAAAACTACTGCACAGCACAGATGCAGGGGTGTGGCTGTGGAGACTGAAATAGGAATGCAGAGCAAGAGGAGAAGCCTGGCAGAAGGAAATATGATGTCAGTCAAGATAGACCCCACTTCTGCTTAGGTGCATCATGAGAGCTAAGTTAGAGTTCATGCCTGTCCTTGAGTCACAGAATGTTGCTGTTTCGTTTTGGTGACTTGTGATGCAAAAGGGCTCGTTGGAGGAAGGAAATGAGGCCCCACAGAGACATACATCAGCATCCACCGTGCTAAAATCTTAGACAGAACAAGAATAATAGTGTTAGAGTCCTAAAAAGCTTTAATTCAAAGTGGGTTCAAGCAGCAGAAGATACAAAGGACATAGCCCCAAAAAAGAGGAGAGGTAATATCAACCAGAGCTCTAGATGATATGCTTCTGCACCCATTCTCCCAAAGGAGAGGTGGGATTTGGTGCAGGATTGTAAGAAACAAAATTGGATCCTACTTGTAGTGGAATATCCCCAACATTCACCTTGTCAAACCTTTGCCACAAGAAACTACTTTTCAAAGAGAGAGCCAGTTTCTCCTGAAATCACAAAATTCCAAGACATACTATTAATACATGAACTGGCTACCATGATTTCATGTTTAGTTTAGAAGTGACACCTTAAAAAGTCAGATACCAGAAAAAGCAGGTCACAGCCTCACCAAGGGGTTCATAAAAAAACCCCCACAAAAACAAAGAAGTCAATTTACTGGCACGTGGTTCAGTAGAAAATAATATTTGGTCTTTGAAACTTCCTGTAGCTCAGGGTGTTGACTGCAGCAAGCAAGAGGCTCAAATGTCTCATTAGTGAAGGAGGAAGCAAGAAGCATTCTTGTCTTATGGCCGGGGAAGAGAAGGCCAAGATTGTTTTTGATTGCCTGGCTGACCCACTTTTTGTAATGCAGATGACTGCTAGCTGCTCATAAACTTCACTTGTCTTGAACAGAAGCACTGTTACCAGAATACAGTGTATGGGGTTGGAGTAACTTGGGAGATGCCTACTTGACTGTGTGTGAGAGGGACAGGTAGGACAGCTTGTATGTTAACCCTGGTGTTGACCAGGCACCTGAATCAGCAGTCAGTTCTCTGTGATAGCTCAGTCCAAACTCTGAAAGGCATCAGCCCTGCAGTTCTAACTGTTTGGAGATAGGAATGGCAAGGAGGGGTATTTCAGTTTAAATGGAACTGACCCTTTAGAGGCAGGTTTGCCGCTTTGAATGATTGCCTTTGATGTGGCAGAACATGAAACACACCGTATCTTTTTATGTGGTCCTGCAAACTTCACTTTGGCAGATTTGGAGGGACTATCACACTCTTCATCTGATCAGCTAACACAGCAGGATAAATACATGAATTTTAGGGTAAGCAACCCCTTTTTCATTTCCCCAGGTAAACAAGTATATTCCCACAAGTATGCTAACCTGGGTCTGGCCTTACTAGGAATCAGGATGGATAACACAGCTTTTATGTGTTTTGCCTCTGCAGCTGAGCTGCACTTTCAATGCTGCACCACGGGGTGCACACAAACGACATGGCTCTAGGTGAAGGAATTATGATCATGCAAAAAGTTACTTGAGAATGCCAGGTGTCTTCTGTTTTATGGGATAGTGGGGTGGTGGAAAAGAGCTTTTCTTGCAGCCTTCCTCTGCTTTTTGCTGTTTGCAGTGCTGTCAGCAAACCTCACTGGTCTGGAAGGAATGGAGAGGAGTTGCCAGTTGCTGTTTCTCACTCACACTGGCCTGAAGCCTATAAGCACTCATGCCTGGGGAACCCACAAGAGGATTTTCCAGAGCAAAGGCCACTAAAGTACTGGTTGCAATACTTGGGGAAAACTTCAGAATGGGAATCTAGGATAGAGTCTAATCCTCCACCCATTTTAGTGACAGTGTCTCAAGCTGAGAAGCAAAATGTATGCAAATTATAGATTTAAATATGCTGATATATTTTTTTGCTTCTAGTTTTGAGAACAAAGGACTAGTTCATTGTGAGGAGTGAACTCAAAACACTGAAGTATAGACTACAAACCTTAGTTTAATAATTTCCATTAATCAACAGAACAATCTTTGTAAATTCAACAGTGTAAAAACCAACCTTGTTCATGTCTCCTTAGCATCCCTGCAGCCCACATCCTGGATTAGCTTCTATTCATTCAGCTGTTATTCTGTTTTCATGTACTAAATTAACTTTGAGCTATTGTGTAAGAAAGAAGGAAGTAGACAGGCTCCCCTGCAGTGTGACAGTGGGAAAGAACTGAAAGACATGAACTTGTGAGTTCTGCTGGTTTTGAAGACAGGCTTTTGTTCTTTATGTTATGTGTTAAGTATTTCAGATGGTAAGTTGGCAGATGCACATTAGCTTCAATGACATGAAATTGTACAGCTTGTACAATCTGGCCCTGAGATTGTCAACACTCTGAAAAATCTCATTGTGACAGAGCTGTAATAGTCAGAAAAAGTATTTCCCCCAGCTGTGACTCTCAGTAGTCTGATCATCAGTAAATATCAAGTGTGGGGTTTAATTCTGAGTTTCCTGTCTCTCACTTGAACCAGCTTCAGACATGACTGCTGCTACAGTTTTATCATGTGCTAACATTAACACACTGATAAAGAGGAGCGTAGTACACACTTAGAGACTTGCCCTAAGTACTTCAGGCAAACTTAATCTTTGTGCTGATAATGCAGTTCCTAAGGAATACAGATTGCAATGTGTAGACTACAATGGTGGGGAGCCCAGCACTGCTCTGTCAGGAGGGTGCAGGACCTCTTCATTCTGGAGAAGGAGAGGAGGGAAAAGAAGTAAGTTCAAAGATTTGGTTGTCCACCTAATATTAAAAAGAGAACTGTTATGCTGTATATATTTGTTACTAAGTACTACAGCATCCTTGGCAGTTCTGTTTGCTGGAGCTCCTTGCTTTTCCAGGAGCCAGTGGTGTTCCCCACTGCCAGAGCTTTCCTAATGGCAGAGGCTTGGCATGATCCAGTGGGGTGAAATCACAGAGATGGCTGTTTTCTGGATGCTGTAATATTGCATGTGCTCCCAGAGCTAAATAAAGCTGATGTTTTGCATTCCTCAGCTCATCTCCAGCCCCACTCCCTGAAAGGAAGTGCTGGGATGCTGCTTTCCAGCTCACAGAACTCCCCCAGAACGATGGGTACTTCTTGGGAACTGATACAAATGGCAAGAGATAGCCTAGCACTAGAGCAGAGTCCAGGTTTAGCACAGCTCAGGGTGTAGCTAGGTTTGCATTTCTACACGTGCAGTGACCCCAGATGCCCAGGCCTGGCTCGAGAGAAGCTGTGAGGGTGAGGCAGTCACTGCTGTGCCTGAAACACAGATTCAAATGTTCTCCCTGTGGGAACCTTTCCCAGCTCAAGCCAGCTCACCTGGGAGAAAACCAAACCCCTCCTGGCAGCCACGGGACTTCAAATTTCTATTTAGTGACTTCCTCCTAAACACATCAGTTTGTCTTCAGTAACTCTAAAGTCCAAAGGCTCTTGGAAAAAAAATTCCCAGCTCCTTCCCAGCCTCACAGCAGCTCTCCCCTGGCAGCACTTCTCCCCGTAGCTCTGCTCCCGGCTGCCTGCCCAGACGGTGACAGGGCGGATCCCCAAGCTCTGCCCGGGATGTCTGGCTATGCCGTGCACGCTGTCAGGCGGCAGCGCGCTGTGTTCTCCGTGCTGGAAAGGAACCCCCACGTGTCGGCCAGCACTGCCTGCAGCCCCGGGAGAACGGGCAGGATGTCCGTGTCAGCGCCCCGGGACTGTCCTTGTCCCCAGGCCTGGTGTGGCTGCGGCGGCACGCACCGATCGCGCCAGTGCCCAAGGGATGCGATGCCCCGAACCGAGCGCGGTTTGCGTCCCGCTTCTCGGGAGGGTTTGCCATGCTTCCCCTCTGCCGCCCGTCAAAAGCCCTCGCTGGGAGCACAAGGACGTCCTCGGTGCACAGCTCCCCCGTGAGCTCCGTCAGCCCTCGGAGGAAGGCTCACGGCTTATGTCCCCAGTGGGAATTACGCTGCTTTTTTCTCAGCCTGCGCTGTGATCTTTATACGCCGCAGACCCACGTCCACCCCTGCTCAGGGCTTCTCCAGCCTGCACCTTTGTACGGTGCCCGTGTAAAACAGCCAAGCGCTGAGCAGCCCGACACGGCAGCCCGTGGGCCGGGCACGGGACAGCGCCGCTGGCCTGGCCTCACCACAGCCTCTCCCCCCGAACCCAGAGTGACAAAGCCGAGTTACACGTGTTCTGAGGAAAACCCGACTGGAAATACTTCAAACCCCGCCCGCCCCCTTTCCCGCAGCCCGGCGGGGGCGGGCCCGGGGCCTGCGCAGCCGCTCTGGCCGGCCTGGGGAGGTGCCGCTGCCGCCGCCGCCGCCGCCGCCCGGGGCTGGAGCTGTGCTGGTGCCGCCTTCCCGGCTGG
>VZRZ01000606.1:26080-70058 GCA_013398175.1 Climacteris rufus
GCCCGGGGCGGCCCTGCCGTGCTTCTGGTTTTCCCTTTATCCCCCCACGATCTGGCCGCCCTTAGGTGCTGCAGCGGCGTCTCCTCCGCGGGGGATGAGGGCGAGGGCGCAGCAGCTCCGGGGAGGCCGTGGGCTCTGGGCTGTGACGGGGCCGGGCCTGCTCCATGGCTTGCGTTGCTCTTGTTGCCCTTCCCTGGCGAGGCGGTGGCGTGTGAAATAATGCGGGAATATTGCCTGCAGGAGAAGGGGAAAGAAACGAGGCCGGGAGGAAGAGAACCCCCTCACCTGCAGCCCCCAAAGCCAGCTGAGCAGGGCAGCCGGTAAGGCCAGTGCCTCGCACCTCCTGTATCCATCGCATCGTGCGGCGATGCTGCCGGCCGGGCACGCCTGTGCGGGACATGCCCTTGGGACATCCCTGGTGGCAGTGCAGTGCCACGGGCTGATGATGGCCCTGAAAAAAATTCTGTTTCTGCCTGAAACTATGCCTGGTTGCTCACTGAAAATAATTGAGGTGATGACAGAGGAAACAGGATTTGGTTTTGTGAGGCCGTGTCGTACTCTACAGGGTGGGTTTTGTGGCTGTCCTAAAATGCATTTTCTGATTGGAGTTTGGTACAGCACAGGCTGTTGGCATCAAGACACCACTAGGTAAACCTTTTGGGGAAATACCTGCTGTCCACAGGAGGGAGGGAAGGGTGCCAGCTATAATTTGCTTCTCTGCTTGATGGGTTTTGAATAAACAGCCCGTCTGGCTGCTTCTTATAAAGAAAATCTTGGCTTTATTTCTAGAATGTACCAGCCCCTTTCCAGGAGGTCTCCACTGCTGTCAGAAAATCCAAGGACACAACTAAATGCGCTGTTGCTGATTCCTGGAAAAGACTTTTCCTCTGTACCAGACCCAGCAAACAGTGGTGTATGTGGTGACTGGCTGTTGACATTGGCTAGCATTTGTACTTTGAAAGGTCACCTAGTCCATCTGCCAGATCATCTAAGTGACCTGTTTGTTTCATTCCAGCAAGCTGAGGTTGGCAAACCATGAAGGAAGAATAAAGGAATCCTGAAGCAGTAACAGATTGTTGGCTCCTGGACTTTGTCCAAAGGGACTGTTTGCACATCAGTGCTCTCTCTTACCAGGTATGGTGCAGAGGTAATAGTGAGTCCCTTTCATATGTCTGAAGGCCCAGGGCTGAGCCTGTTCTCACAAACAGGTCTCACCATCAGTTTTGGGAGTAGGACTTACTGCTGTGTACTTGACTTTGGAGGACTAGAGGGAGCTGATCCAGAGGAAAACCTGTTTTGTTGTTTAAAGCTGATTGTTTTTATCTAAACCTGATCAAAATACGGTTGCACATGTTGTTAGTCCTGTCATGGCAGGACAAAGAAGGAGACCAGCACAGGCAGCTGGCAGAGACATCCAGCACCACAGCAGCTCCCATCAATGACAGCCTTAAGCTGCTGTGGTATCACACCAGCAGCTCCTGTTGCTGCCACCTCCCCTTGGAGGGATAGAATTCATTGGCCTTGTAGTGTGGGCTTTTGTTGTTCTGGGTTTTTTTCCAGACTAAGGATGGGAATAGGCAGTTTTGCTCCCTAAAATACTTTTGTACTTAAAACTAGCACACATCATGAACACAGTACTTGAGGAAAGCTTCTCCTTCTCTATGTTCCTTATGCACAGATCATTTATGATTTGGGACATGAAGAGCAAAGGAGGAGAAGCTTCCTTCTGCAGTGACTGTTGGAGGGAAGAGGGTTGGTACTTTGTTTTGTTTTTAACCTTCCACTGTGCTTTTCCTGAAACCTTTTTGTGAGTACACAGACCTTGTCCCTCCAAAGCAAGGCAGCTGCACTTCTCCAGTATCACAGCCAACACCTGCACTCTCTTCATTAGTGAGTTGGTCAGAATTGTGCAAAGGTCAGAGGTGTATCTAAGCTTAAAGTTTACTCAGCACAGGGGCACCTGAGGAATGGTGTTTGTTTGTTTGTTTTCAATCTGCATGAGGTTATTTATTTTTCAGTACTAATGCCTTCTTGGGGATTTCTTTACCTACTGGGGCTGTCACATTCCTTACTGATAATACCCCTGAGACAAGAATTTGTTGTCCTCTTCTTTTTAGAGAATATAAATATGAGCCTGCAGGGTCACAGGCCATTGCCTGACCACCAGATCTGGTTCCTCTCTCCTGTCACTATTTACCTAAATCAAAGGAGCCCCTGCTCCAGGTTTTTCACATTTCACTCTCTTTCTGCCCCAGACAGGTGTGTGACTGTGCTTGGAGCAGCTGGACTGGAACACTTTAGTTCCATCCTCTCCAAAGGAGTTGCCCATTCACTGTAGCCCTCGATGTGGAGCTGAGAGGCACCAGCCCTGTCTTGCTCTCCACCCATCTATGTGTTCTTCCCCTCTGTGGTGGTGGACTGGTTGAGGAAGCCTGACAGAAGGGTGTTGGGATGTGGGGATGCTTCAACCCCAAAGTGTTGTGCACAGGTTGTGCAGCACAGCTGCCCTGGTGTCTCCACACCAGGAAGTCTTTGCCATCCCTGTAAGATTGAGGCTACCAAGTTTTAAGATGCTTTTTCTTTCTGCTAGTGAGCAGAGCCAGGAGGGATGGGTTTAACTTGAGACTTGTAGCAGCATCTGTGGAAAGGGACCCTGTAGAACGTGTTTCCTTTTAAATGGCACACACAGGATACCCTGAAGAGAATATACTGGCTTCCTAGTTTTGGGGTCTTGGTCTGTTCTTGTGGGAAGGCTCTAGGAAAGACAGGTTTATTGTGGGCTCCTAGTTGTCCTGCTGAGGGCTGTTCTCTATGGAGTTTGCTGTTCTTTCTTTACATCTTTAAATTTGTTCTTATTTTCTTAAGTATGATTATGCTAGAACAGCTCCTCTCAGCTCATAAACCAGTACAAAAATGCCAGATCATTTGTGTTGACTTCTGCTTAGATTTTCATGCTCTAAAAACCCAGCTCAGTCTCATTTATGTCTGCAGTGGGGCCATGGAAGGCAAGGAGACATCACCGAGTCCCACCTCAGAGAGCAGCATTTTGGAGCTCCCCTCTGGTTGTGACCTGGCAGAGCACTTTCTGCCTCCCCACAGCACAGAAAACAGCGAGGAGCTTTTTCCTTCTGGGAATGTTTTTCCCTCTCCACCCACAGGTAACAGCTTTTGCTTCTCCACATGCTCTTTCTTCAGCCAGTGCTTTACCTGTGTAGGCAGGGTGTGTTTGAGTGAGTTACTGCAGCCTGGTACTGGTGCATCTGCCTGTTGTAAAGCACAATTTACCAGAATGACAGCCTGTTCCAGCTGGACAGATACAGTGGGAATTGTGGGTTGATGAGACACAGGGGAGGAGCTCAGAGGATACTGTCAGCTGCTAATGTTCTGCAACACTCTTCATATTGAATGTGTTCTCAGAGGGAGAACTAACACAGTCCTTCAGACATCGGTAGTAAACACTGTCCCAAATTACCCTAGTCAGTAAGAAGAGTTTTTAAACTTTTCCTTGTGTTCTTTGTGTGCTTGTCATGAGCTCAGGATGTGGCCTTATTATTCCATTACTTTGATAATACTGAGTGTTTGCTTGTGCTAATGACAATAGTGTGAGGTAGCTGTTTTCTCACTTGAAAGAGGAGTAATTTCTGCAAAAGGAGCATTTTAGGTGAGCCACTACTCCAGATTCTTGAGACTAATGGTATAAATGGTATATCTGAGGATATAAGGGACAGCTGGCAAGAAATGTGAAATCAGAATGTGCTGGCCCAGTGGCACTTCTTGCCATATATTGGTGCTGGCTGGGATGGAGGTTGTAGTAATTACATTTCATACTGGGGGGCAAATGATGTGTAGAGAAGATTTGTCAAGACACCTGAGCAGATGAGATGTCACTGATGACATTTCTGGTTGCTTTAGAATCTTAAGTAGTGTAAAAGTAGGGTTTGGCTCTTTTTCTTACTCTAAAGTGGCTTTCTTTGGCCTGCTTCCAAGAAGTTAGGTTGAATTTCCACAAATGAGTTTCTTTCAGTGGGAATTGAACTACTGTGCATGCCAAACAGGTAAGCAGTGGGATCTACCAGCTGGTCTAGCTCAGCTGTTGTTGCATCCTTGCCTGTGCAGCTGCCTTCACCTCTAGGTGTGGGACATCCAGACCTGTAATGAAATCTGCCAGCAGCAGATACCAAACCTTGCTTTGGTTTTGCAATGCAGACCAGGAAGTCACACATCTTATGTTAATGGTGGAAATCTTCTGCTGCTAACCTGTACTTTAAACCACAATACCTGGCACATTCCACGATCCGAGTTGCACCAGAGAAACAACGTGTCTGGTTTGAGGTTTTCCTTTATTTTTTGTGCATAAGAATAGTGACCAGCACTACAAGGAATGTCCTGGGTAAGCCTTTTCCACTGTCATGGGAGAGGAGGATGGGGTAGTTCCTCTGGCAGTGAAACAGAGTGCAAGGCATTTGTTTGCTTGTGTTTCACAAGCCCTGTGTCAAGGTATGAAGAAATCCGGGGAGCTGTGAGGCAGTTCCTGGGATGTGTTGCTCAAACTCCATTTAGTGTGGCTCAGGGCAGCTGGCCTTGATTGCTGTGTTGAATGGGACACAGAATAACTGCATGACCACTTGGTAGTGCTAGGAATGCCTGAGGCTTAGTGGAAGCAACACGGGCAGAAATGAGAGCAGTGAGCAAGTTGTTTGTGGTGCCTGTGTGGAATATGCAGCTGAAGGCATGCTGAGAGGCCACATCCTGCCTCCTCGCTGTCTCCAGCACCTTCTGGTGTCAGTGTGGATTCCAGCTGTGCTGAGGAGGGCAGATGAGGCCCATGAACCCTCTCCTGTGTTTCTTAATGGTTCTTGATGAGACTGCTCACAACTGAAACCACGTGGCAATAGCTGTGGGATGCACGCTGTGAAATGCTTCCTCACCCTGTGCTCCTGGCAGTGAAATAACCCAAGTGTCACAGCATAACCAGCTCATGCTCTGAACATCTTGGTTCTTTTCTGCTCATAACAGCACCAAACCAGTACACAGACTCACTTAAAGTCCCTCTTTTGGTGCAGCTTCAGCATTCCAGGCCACTGAGTTTGGTCAGTATGACAGAGGAGACAGGAAGATGGTTTTAAAACCAGAACTGCCCGTGTCAGATATTCTTGGATAAGCAAGTTCTCTCAACTGTATTTTGAGAAAGGAAGCTCCTTTGCTTGTTTTGATTTTTGTTTTGTAGTGAGACATTGACAAGTGCTGCTGTGACACAGTGCAGGTGAGGAGAGTGGGAGTGGCTATAGGTTGCACCCCCACGGTATGACCAGAAGATTGCATCCTGGGGCTTGGGCAGGATGGATGAGGATCTTCCTTAGTGATTCAGAAGCATTCCCAAAAGGCTGTTAGATCTTTGGGAATGTGACAGCTTCCTTTGGAAAGAAACAGATTGACAGGACAGGCAGTGTTTTCTGACATCTGCCACATGAACTGGACCAAGACTAAAGTACCACAGCACCAGTGCCTCAGGAGATGGAAGTGGTTCTGAGTGCCTGAGTCACCAGTCACAGGTCTTATGAGTCTAGAGAGGCTCCATCACTTTTAACAGCAACAGGTAGTACCCATTAGCCATGAAAACAGGGCTTTCTGAAAGCAGGCATCCCTAGGCAAGGAAACAGCAGTCCTGTAGGAACACTACTAAATCTCTTAAATTGTTTATAAATGAGTGGTTTTATGATTTGTGTGGGAGTGAGGGTTCTGCTCTTGCAACAAGCATTCATACTCTTTGCTTATTGCTATAGTGAGTTCAAGTGTGTAAGTGGTGATAGACTGAGAAAATGAAATGGGATCACTGCAGCCTTCTGTATGCTTGGTCTTCTTTTATCCCATGCTGGAAAATTTAAAAAATTGTTGATGTTTTTTCTGATCTGCATCACTCAGTTGCACAATACAGCAGGAACACCTTGCTACTGCCTCATGATTAAGTAAAGTTTCCAGCAAAAGTTCTTATTTGGCAGGCAGCACTCAGGTGTGTATGTGTGGGAAAGCTTTACATTATTTGGATTAACATTTCAAAGGAAGCTGATAAAGGTTATTTCCAAACAAATAAATCACTGACAATGTGAGTTTTCATGTAGGGTACTGAATCAGGGCATACCAGGGACAGTGGAAAGATACCATTTACCTGGAAAAATTGCAACCTAAAAAAGTGTTAGAAGAATAAATAGATGTTCAAATTGGTTCAGGCAGAGTTCTGGGCTCTGCCCATGCTCTGTGGTCAGGCAGAGTTGGGTTTGCCAGTGCAGCTCTGGAGTAATTCTACTGAATTTGGAGGCACCATCTGAGAGTTCAGCTGTGGAACCATGCTTGGGAGACTGCCTGTCTGGAGCATGGACAAAGCTCTGCCCCATCTGCCTTCATGGCCCTTCCTAGGGCTTGTGATCTTGGGGAGATGGCTCTCCCTGTTTGTCCTGTAGCTTCTGCCTGAATTGCTTTTGCTTTGTAATGAAAGCTGATGAAAAAGCTGTGTCCTAAGGGAAATGGATGGGTAGACAGGGTCACCCACAGTGGAAGAAACTGGGGTGTCACAGGAAGAGAGAAAATAGAAGAAGGATGACAATAGGAGGGAGAGGGTGATGCTGGAGAGATGGAGCGATGAAGGAAGACAGAGTTTGCTATGGGCTTGAGGAGACCTGAAAGTGTCTGAAAGCTGGCTGGGTTTTTTTATAAAAGCAGAATTAATTAAAGCCAGCTTGGGAGGGCAGAGGTGTTCAACCTTTAGTTGCCTCTCCAAAAGTGCTACTTTCAAGTTTGAGCCCAGGCTTACCTTTAGTTATCCTCCATGGACTTCCTGCCCTCTGTAAGGCAGCGAGAGTCCCAAGCTGCCTCTGGCTGTGCTTATTATTCCTGGCTGCTCCTTAGTGCTGGTACCCAGGTGGCCACGTGAGAAGTCAGCTCAGGGAATTGGCCCAGCTTTCTGGGCAGCCATGTGAATATTTGTGTGGATGAAGTGGGGACAGCTCCTCTTCCTGGCAGCAGCACAGGTGCAGCAGAGATCCAGCGCTCTGCAACGTGTCCTGCCTTGCACATGGGGTTGCTGTCTTTCCAGGATGGTGCTTTCTGAAAAAAGTGGTGTTAGGTTATTAATCTCCTCTCCCTTGTGGGAGAAGCTGTAGGTTGTCTCTGATCAGTTGTGGGGTGTTGTAGGCTTTCTTCAGAAATAGTCCATTTGGAGCAAGTCATGAGAGCTTGGGGAAAGCGGAACATTGCACTGGACACTCACTGTCTTCAGGCAAATCAGTGAGCCCAGGCCATGGCACTACTACTGAAACTGCCACTCAAATCAAGAGGGCATCTGATCATAAGATTATCCCAGTATAAAAGTAAAGGCATGGGGTTTGGACTGTTGCAGTTGCTTTCTGGGTTTTCAGTCAACCAAGCATCTGTGTTAAAACAGAGATTTTCAACCTGTTAACACAGCTGTCAGTTCTACAGGCAACTGGGATTCTCTGAAAAAAATGCTGCACATTCCCAGTGGGTTTTGCAGTGGGGTGCTGTGTCTTTTATTAGCAACTGAGGAGTGGTGCTGGTGTTGGTACACGTGTTGTGACATGTCCTTAAATACTCTCTCCTTTCTACCACGTCCTCTGGCCTGTCAAGGGTTGCTTAATGTGTTTTGCAGAAGTGAGTTGTGTTTACTGAAGAAGTCTGGCAGGGCTTGTGCATTTCCTGTAGGGGAGTTGTTCACAAGTGTTGACATAGAGGCTGAAAATGAAAGGAGTGGTTTTTGTCACGTCAGCAGCAACCTTTCAGGTTTGGCACTTGGTGAGTGCCTGGAGGTTCTGGTCAGCCCAGAACTCAGTGTTTCTTGGTATAGAAGTTTCAGCTTGGCTGTCTGGGCTACCACTGCTACCAAAAGTTGCCAAATTTCTTTTTTTTGAAGACTATCTAAAGGCTAAAGACTTTATAGTATCTCTAAGAGGCCTGTGTAACTTTGTAAATCCAAAACGTATGTGATGTTTTAAATCACTTTCAGACTGAGCCAAAGCTGTTTTAAAAAGGGCTTATACTTGCACACCAGGCTGCCGTGGTTAGATACAGAAATTTCTGATATTCTGCCTTTTCCTGAAAGATATAGATGAGAATATTTTACTTTTGGGCTTGATCTGAGGTGAAGGGGAGGGTGCTGTTCACAGGTGCTTTGTGATGTGAAGAGTCTTTGACTGCAGGAAGTGAACAAGCAAACTCACTGCAGTTTGAACTGTGATCCGAAACAGCATCTGAATTAATTCTTTTTTTAAACCAGGGAATTGGTTTGAAATTGATTAAGCACGGTGCTTAACTGTCTTGGACTTGATGAAGGACACGGTCCCTATTTGGGGAATTAGTGGATTTTGAGTGGTTTTGGTTTGTTTCCTGCTGCCCTCTAGTGCTCGCTGTTACCCATTTCTGATTCCACCAGCGTGGCTGGTGGACTCAAGTCTTGCCAAGAGGAAAAAGAAAGGTAAAATGTTTAAAATGCTTTTAATTTAATATAGATGATGTGATCCAGTAGGACTTGAATTGGTGCAGCACCACTGAAGTCATGGGCAGGCTCTTCGGTGGGTAATTCCATGGCTCTGGTGAGGTTGGCATCATGAACTCTGCAAGCATCTCTTTGTGGCCCAGCTGTGTTGAATACTGGGTGAAAATGCAAGGTGGAATTTATGCCACCTTACATAAAGGGAATACAGGGAAACCACACACAAAATCAAGCACTGGACACCACTGGGTCACTGAAGGCCTTAGATCTTTTGTAAATTAATTTTTTCAGGGATGTACTACATAAAGCATCCAGCCAAAAAGAAATCCTAATAGAGAAAAAGGTAATGCTTTATTCTTCACAGTCAGAGGAGGAAAACTAGGCCTTTTTTAGGAGAATTAGAGCAGTGTACATGCATCACTAAGGGAAACAACTGAGACATGTGACTTGCCTTTTAATGCTTCAGAGTACCTCTGTTCTGTGAAAGTGAACAGTTTGTACTAAACCATTAATAATTAGAAATCAGCTACAGAGAAGATGCCTCAGTGACAAAGACAAGGTGTTGTACTTACAGACTGAAGTTGTCTGATCAGGTTCTGTGCCTAAAGGGGAGCTTGGGAGTTGGTCTCTTGGGAGGGAGAATTTGTTTTGCTTCATGTTATCCTGCTCTCATTTTGATTGGTAATAAATTAATTTAATTTCCTCAAGCTGAGTCTACCATGATCCTATTCAGTGAGTGATCTCTCCCTGTCCTTATTTCAACTCCCGAACCTTTTTGATGTTTTCTCACCCCTGCCTAGGTGCAGAGAGGAGTGTGGCTCTGGTGGGCCATTTGTCATCCAGCCAGGGTCAAAGCACCACACCAGCAGTGCCAGACAGTGGGACCTCTTAGGCACCTAGAGCTGTGTCTGCCTGCTGGTGGGCCTGGGGTCTTTTCATATCACCTTGCCCTGTCCCTGTGGGCCATTTCTTCCTTACCTTTATCTCAAGTGTCATTCCAACCTGGGCTTTTAGTTCTCTCATCACAGCTATCATTGTTTGTCCATGGCTGTGACCTAATCTAATTCAGACTGCAGTAATGTCATTATGGCAATTGTTCCTAAGGTAGCTGTGAGGCAGCTTTGTACATGCTTATGCCAGTGCTGTTTTATCTTACCAGGCCACTGCTGGTTTATCTTACCAGTGAGCATTAAGCATTTAAATAAGAAGGAATTAAATCCTGTAAATAAATGGACAAGAGTTTGTTCAATTCCTTATGAATCATTTTCATCCTCTGAAGTGCAGATGTGGAGTCCTTTGAGATGGAAAATTGTAACTGGGGACAGAAGCCATTCAAATATGTGTTTTACAGGGGAATATTAAACAAATTTAGATTCCCTAAAGCCTGTGCCTTTCAGCCATTATTTGTAACTACTGCAAGGACATTAAATATTATGGGAACAAAACAGTTTCTAAGGGACTACAAGATGACCTCAAAAATTCTTACTGACCAAGACACAGACTGATACCAGGCTGGGCTGGGGGTGTCTTTGGGTAGCCAGGTGCTGCTGGGTCTGGGAGGCTGCAAAATACAGTGCAGAAAAGGCTGAAAAGCTGCTCCTTGCTCTGGTTCCTCCCTAATGGGTGCTTCCCTGGGCTTGCCCATTCTGTAAATATTTTTTTTATCACATATGTGGTGCAAAGTTTCTTCTGTGCTTAAAACTTCTTCTGTGGCCCCACTCAGCTTTTTCAAAACAATGATCTCTGTTCCTTGCCCCTAGAAGTCCTTAGTGGAGGTGGGTCTGTCCTGGAGCAGCTGGGTGCTGGATGTTGGCACTCACCTGATGCTGCTGGAGGCAGCAGGGTGTTTACTGAATAGTCCACCTGGAAAACAAAGGTTCACTTAGGATGGCTGTGTTCACTGAAATGAACTCCTACCTGAAACAAATTTGCCTGTAAATTGTCTTTAGTTGGGCTCCAGAATTTTCAGGCAAAGACTGTATTAACAGGTCTGTGTGGCCTCTGGGTATCCACCACGGAAGCCATGGCCTGGGACAGTATTTCAGCAAATGAATATCATTCCCTGTCTAGTCCCTCAAGAGCACGACTGCAAAATGCACTAATGCCCCTGGTGGCAGTTCCTCACACTGCTGGTGCTCTTCCACTCTTCAGTGTATGGCTGCAAGGGATTTACTGAGTGCTGTGAGCCAGGGGGTCTGCCTTCTTACAGGCAGGGAGAGCAGAGATTCTTATTTTCCTGGGACAGTTATTTTAGTGCAAAGCTGTAGTGGAAATTTTCAAGTTCCATTCTTTTCTGAAAGAGATAAATGCCTTGTTTGGACTCATCAGTGCCACCTTGCCCAGGGACTGCTTTTACCACCTGCTTGTCACTCAGGTGCTGGCTTTGAGCCATTTCCTTCTCACAAGCAGATTTGAAAGCACAGGCTGATCTTGTAGAGATCCTCATCTGCTTCACTGCCCAGCTCTGTTCCCTTTAGCATCATTGTGGCTCTGTGCAAAGGTGCTGAAGTGCCAATGGGTTGAATGAAAACGCAGGATTCAGCAAAGGGAGAGAGGAAATTAAACTGTCAGGTTGAAGGAGAGGCCAGAAGTCCTGTGTGAAATGGGCTTTGTTGTTTAGTCACTAGCTAACAGGTTTTGGTTGACTTTGTCATTATTTTGAAGCTCAGGAGCTCTGGGGACAATCTCTGATGTAACTATGGGGCTGGAAGGGTATGGGAAGATGGATAGCAATGACATCTCCACTGAAGAAAGTTCTTTATGTGTGTGTGAGCTCTTTACCATGGGTTACCATGTTAACTTCATACATTTCCTCTTTTTCAGGCAAGTGATGTTTTTATATGCTGAATTCCTAGTTAACCTTCTGTAGGTGCTTCTTACCATTGAGCAGTGACTATTGATTAGGGTATTTGTGTTGTTTGGGTCCAGGTATCCATCAAGTATTTCACCAAGCAGTGTGCAGAGTGCTGGGAGAATGTCCTCTGCTTTCCTGATGTAGTGGTGCATTTGTGTGCACTTGGGTGTAAACAAGGATAATATGAACCAGATTTCAGTGTATGTGTGAACAGTTAGTGTTCTGTGTTTGAAACCCTGAGAGGCAAAGAGAGAAAGTTCACTTTACTGCTGTGGAGTAAAAGGTTTGGTTTCCTTTAAGGAAAAAACACAAAACCTTTAGAATGTGTTTTTAGCTTTAAAACCAGGCAGGAAGTTTGCATTAAAAGATTCATGACATGAGGGTTACACAAAGCCACAGAGGAAAATGGGAACACAAAGGGGTTGGACTACAGCTCCTGTAGACCCTCCTATGGAGTGTCCACGTCAGACTTGTCCCATTTTCCTTCTGCTTTTAAGGAAGAGAAACATCTTTTATAGGAAACAATTTCAGTGAAACTCCCAATTTTCCTTAACAGCTGGAGAAGAGAAGCTGCAAAGCAGTCCTGAGGCCTGTAAGCCAGGGTAGTCATTTTTCTAACAAAGTGATCCAATAATACAGTAATAGCAGTTGTGAAACATTCTCCTGTGTGCATGAATTGTTCCATTTACTTTGGAGTGCAAGAACTGCTGTACAGCTGAAACACCTCCACAAAATGATTTACTTTTTGAGGAGAAATGAAAGTACATGCTAGGAATCCTTAAGTAATTGAAATAACTGTGGAAAGCTGCATAGGGCTGTGACTTTCCTGTTACCTGGACAGGTGTTCATGGCATCTCTTTATCTTTGTTAGATTTTGTGGGGGACTCCCAAGGTGTCCTTTCTTGTAGAATAGAGTTGCTCTTTGCAGCTTGGTATTATGGTTTTGTTGTAGGGCAGATCATACAAGAATGAGCCAAGATCATTGAGTGTCTCTGTTGAACAGGCTGCAAGTGGCAAAACATGGAATGCCTCTGACAACATTGTTGTGTAAAGCCAGCAGTACCCTTGCCTGCTGTCTGCAGAGTGTGTCCCCGTGTCTCAGCTGCATCACTTATGTGTGGCTGCTAAAGATCTGTGAAAGTGGCTTAAAAATGGCAATTTACATAATGGAGAGTGTCAGGCTAGGGCAGAACAATGCAAAAGGGCAGATTGGCTTGGAGAGCCACGTTGAGGCCATCCTGTGCCAGCCCACCAGGGTATTTCTTTGGAACATGGTGCTGTGTGGGTGACTTTGGGAAGAAGTATGGTTGCATTGGCCTGAAATGCAGCTCTGCTTCAGGCAGAGATCCCAGGTAAATGGTGGTACAGAGCTTCCACTGAACTCTGGGCTTCACATGTTTATTCAGATGCTCTGGGACATATCATATCACCTCCACTCCAGTTGTGAGTGGTGTTTGTGGTTTAGAGGGTGATTTGATGCCCTGGTTATATACAACACATAAATAAGCAATGTCACTCCTCATGTCTATGTAAAGCCTCTTGTTGTCATTGCTCTATTAGTAGGATTTTTACTTTTTTTTCCTTCTTGGTCTGATTCTAAATATAGGGGGCTTGTCTTGTAATTTATCACATTCATCTGTCCTGATACACAAAACACCTTGGAGGGCCCTAATTTTTGGCACCAGTGATCAGTTGTGCACAGCCTGACTTTTTTGTTTTCCCTGGGAAGCTTTCCCTGTGTTTATCTCTCTGTCATTCAAATGTTTTCTCAGATGTAGTCTGTGAGTGTGTGGTAGAAAAATCATCTGGAGTTTATTGGACCCAAAAGGCTCTGCACTGGCTGTTGTTGAAGCGCAGCAACAGAAAACAAGATACATCTGCCCTAATTGCCTTGGTTTCTTACTGCTTCTGGATTTATTGCCTGAATCTGAAGCTTCTTTAGAAGCTGCTTTGAACTGGCAACACATTTCAGGGAATCCTCTGTGCCTACTGGCAGGGAGGATGACAAAAATGTTACACTGGTGCTTTTTAAGTGATGAGCTGTATTCCTTGCTGTGCTCCCAGGATGCTGCTTACTGTAGAGGCCAGACTTCCTGCTGTGAGAGGAAATCGTTTCTACCCAATTTTGCCATGGCAGATTTGGAATAAGCTGAGCAGGAGGCTGTGGGCAGGATTTGTTTCATGTGCATGAGTAGAGCTTAGGGTGGATCCAGTGGCTGGAATGTTGCAGAGGATGCTCCATAGCTGTGTTGAGGGTGTAGGACTTGGCACTGCTGCCTCATCTTCTGACTGGAGGTCCTTTCTCTCTGCAGTGGCATGGCCTGGATTAATCCCAGGATGGTGGGGATCATTGTGGAGTTTTTTCCTGGATTTAGGTGTAGTTATTTAGTCCCTGCCTTTACATTCACGTGCTGCTCTGTGTCTCCTTGCTTCCCCTCTGTAACATCTGGCTTGTGCCACACCACATGGATTGAGTCCAGTTGAAATATTCCTAAAGCTTCACAGCTCAGACTCCTATCACCACTTACATGTGGGGCATGTGGCACTGAATTTAAATTAGTTCTCTGTCTTAATTCAGGCCTCATTTTTCTTGTCTCTTTCTCTGGTTTACTTCACTGAGCTCACTGGTGTGCAACTGATGATGCTGCAGCATAAAACACAGTGAGTCACAGCCGCTTAGTAGCAGACTGCAAGAATAAAATATAGCACATGTCATCATCCACAATATTTTTTGAAACAAAACAACACAGGCCAGTGATTCAGCATCAGTGTGGGCTGAAGTACACGAAGTTTTGTCCTGGAGCCCTCCTGTGTCTGATTTCTTCCTTCATTTCAGGAGTTTAACAACCCTCCACCCCACCCCCCTCCCTTCTTTGTGTTCCATGCTGTAGATTCCACATCTCTCTGCCTATGAAACCTCCTCTCCAGACAGATGGAGTGCTGTCAGGATGAGCAGTGCTGCTGCCTTCCCAGAGAGCCTCCATGCTAAGGGTTTCTCTGTGAAGGGTAGCAGGCAGCTGGTTATTTACTGCTGCAATAAGCACTGGCAGGCAAATGACAATGTTCTGTGCTGTGTGCTGCTTGCTCTTCTTTTCAGCCTGTCCAGGGATTGCTGCTTATGTTCACTCTGGGTAGAGGTGGGAGCAACTGGTGGCTTGAGTTTTGCAGGTTTACTGTGTTTCATAAAGATTGCACTACAGAGGTTATCTTACTCCAAAAGTTACTTGGGTTTGTCAAGAAAGTAAACCCTTTGCATTCCTACCTTCCACAAGTGCCTGCAGACTGTTTCATACAGCTTTAAGTGATGCATGTTAGTACTAAAGGAGAGCCCAGCTTCATACAGGCTGTGATGCCTGGCAGGAAAAGTTTAAGGTTTCTGTGTGTGGGTTTTTTGTTATTGGTTTTTTTTTGTTTGTTTGTTTGTTGGGTTTTTGGTTTTTTGGTTTTTTTTTTTTAATCTGAAAAGATGAAGCAAAAAGAACCAGAAAGAGTAAGCATGTAAAACAGACAAGTATACTATAATGTCTTCTGGGTGAATGGAGGCTTTGGTACTTTATCATAGAGGTCTGGTTTAGATGTGTACTTCTGTCTCAAAGAATGATGCAAAATGTTTTTTTTTTTTTCTATTTTCAAAATTAAATTTAAAGCAGTAATGATCTCAAGAGGAATCTGAATGTTGGTTCTGTGTCTGTTGCAAAACAAGGGAAAGGAAAGGTAGTAGAATCAAAATCAGCAGGTAATTAGATTATCAAACTCAGTGCAGCAGGCATTGAGTCAAAGAGCCTAGCAATGAAAGGAAGGGGAGCATGCACTGATTTGGATAATAAGGGCAAGCTCAGGCAATAGTTCTTGCTGATACACGTGTTGCTGAGGTACTGAACACATAGGATGGTGTTTCAAGGCTTTTACTAATCACTCTCCAGTTTCAAGTGTCAGATCACACCTACATGTCCCCATCACAACGTTGCCACCTAGAACAGTGCCCAGTGGAGGGAACCTACTGGACTGGACACAGATCTGCTCTTGCCTGGCACCTCCTTCCTTTCCCCTTTAGAAAAGAGAATTCCTGTTCTGCAGGGGGACAAAACCGATGCCAATGCTTTGATAGATACAACTCTTGCCTTCACTCTTCAGCACTGTTACTTGAAAAGAAATCCTTGGGTAACATGCCCAGAGCAGAAGCAGGAGAGGACTGTTGGAATAGAGAAGCAGGCAAGGCAGAGTTGAAGGAGAGGACAAACTTCTTTTGGGTCCACAGCATAGATTATATTGGTGAATGAGTAAATTGTGCAGTGGTATTTTACTTTGTTGATGAATAACCCACAGATAGCATACATCAAAAGTACAGTAACTTGTGCAGACCACAGGAATACTCATCCTTGATCTGCTGACCCAGTGCCTAGCCCAAGTCCCTCTGTACTATTCCTAATACAAACTTACTTTGAAATCAATTATTTAAGCAGTTATCTATTAATATTGGAAAGAAATGCATATCTCTACTCCTGGGCATGGTGTGGCACAAGTGGGACCTGTTTCATGGTATCTTACAATTCATTAGCAATTTCTTGAAGTGATGAACTTTCTGCTGAAATGCTGAATTGAAGCAGAACGTGATTTACAGGGCTGCCATCTGCAATCCCAGCTGAATTTAACATTGCTCTACATTGCTGCTTCTCTGGATGTCTAATGAGGTTATTTGGAGGTTAATTTTTCTCCTGATGCAGCCTTAATTAAATTATAATGAAGGCAGCAGAAGCTGCAAAATAAAATAACTTGAGAAGATCCATTTCGTGCTGCACCAGTGCTTTGTGGTAGGATGTTTGTTATTGCTGCTAATTATTATTTTATATGAAGCACTTGTCTAGGAGCATTTGTGTGTGTGTGAATCATCTGCAGAGCCCGTGACAACATGCCAGGAGTGAAGTTGGCTACAGTGGCTGAGACACTGAGTTTGAGCCAGTGGGTGTCATTCCTGTGTTGGATTGCATGGAATGAAATATTAGTGTTCTTGAGCCCAGCAAGCTTGGAATATTAAGGGAAATACGGAAATCAAATATTGCTATTAGCTTTCAACAGTCTGCTGATAGGTAATGGAGACAGTGATTTATTTCTGATGTCACTCCAGCTGTGATTTTTTTTTTATTTTGAGAAAAAAAAAGATGAATAATTCTTTTGCAGAAAATTAAGCAAAAATGAGGCTGATAGTTGGATCTGCTATCCAGAATGTAAGCATCAAGCTCCATAATTAGCTGCATACTCACCAGGGTGAGTTAGACCATGTGGTGAAAGAGGGTGATCATGTCTTGTTGGCAAAAGAGGTTCTTCACACAGAAAACAAAATGCTGGGTTTGCCTGTGCTATCTCCATGCAGAAGCACAAAATATTCAATCATTTAAATTCTTCAGGACTTCTCTCACATTAACCATAGCTGGCAGTGATGTATTTGTAGATTAACCTTAATTTGTGGATTAATTGACTGCTATCTCTGCAGCACGCTGAAGAGTTGGTCATAGGATGAGGGGATGTAAAACTGAATGGCATCTTTCAGGCAATAATTCATCTTTTAAAAGTGCATGTCCCTGGGTTTAATACTTCAGAGTAGTAACCTGCTTTGTTGCATCCTAAGTTTGCCAAAATCTTTCTCCCTCTATCACAGAACAAAGCCACTGTGCTGTTTCTGGATGCCAGTGTCTAACTGTGTGTGGAAGTGTGGAAGCCTGTGCTTTCTGGAATTATACTGATGGTTTCCCTTCTCTTGATCCTCCTGTTCAGTAAACAAACAAAGCAGTTTAACTACTTCTTAAAAGTGAGATGATTTCGGAAGGAAATGCTTCAGAGAGGATCTGGCAGGAGTCTCTCGGCTGTTGACTGCAACCAGAATTTGCCTTTCCAAACTGGTGCTGAATGAACGTGTAGGGATCAAACTTGGCCAAGTGCTCCTTGCAGCAAAGCCATGGAAAGAAATGCATTATTACAGAGCTTTACTACTGAAGCTAGAGCCAAATTTGGCCTTTTTAGAAATATTACAACTCTATGTGCCACAAGATCCTGTTCATCTCAGTTCCTGTGGGATCTTGGAGCAGATATTAAGGCATGAGTGATCCCAAAACAGTGGGGTGGGCAAATTTGAGAGAAGACAGGAGACTTTCTTTGGTTTAGCAGCCTCTGTGAAGGTATTTGCTTGAACCTTCCAAGCTTTCTGAGGCTCTGCCAGGCCATAGCTGGGCCTTCCCTTTCTCCTCACCTCTCAAACAGACCTCTGTAGCTTTTCTCAGCCAGTAAGTTACCAGCTTGTTGCAGAAATGTGGTTCCCTCACTTGATTATTTCATGCGAAAATAATCAGGCTTCACTGCTGCTTTGGAAGCTCTTACATCTGGTAACGTGTCTGGGGTTTTCCTTTTGCCAAACACTGTTGATTGCCAATTTGAAAACAGTTATTTCTGCTGCTTTCTGAGGGACCAGTGTGTGCCTGTGGATTTTATTTTTCTTCAGGACACCAGAGTTGCCCTGACTTGCTGTAGTTTTTAATGATACAACAGAAGCGACTATTCTGATTTAACTCTTGCTTTGTCTTTTTCTATAACCCTTCACCCAAAACCATCCTTGTTTTCCCTCTCTCAGTGTTTGTGGGAACATCTCTGATCTCATTAACATTCATGTGAGTACTCCCTAAAGCCCAGTGCAGTCTTTAAAACATGTCCCTGTCCAAAATGTGCTTTGGTGCATGTTAAGTTCTGCTTAAGGGCAAAAAACTAAGCCCAAGAAAATGCAATAAACCATCTGTTACACCTTAGCTATACCTTGGTACTAAGAGCTCTCTTGGGGCTGGATGACATCTTGTGACAGCCTGGAGAGCATGTGCATCCAGAGGAGAGCATGGAAGGAGTCCTGACAGCTGCATTTGGTGTGGTTTCCTGCTCTCTGGATGCCTCCTGAAATCCTTCTGCTCGGGGCCCATCCACTTGATGGGGAGGGATAGTTCAGTCAATGGATTAATCTGAATAAATAAATGCTGGTGCACTTCATCTGTACAGAGCTCCAGACACTGAATGCACTGCAGATGAGGGCTGGTGAAGGGGTGTGGGGATGGATGCTTGGAAAACAGTTTGAGCCTGAACAGTTTAAGATGATCTGGGAAACAGCATTGGGAAAGTTAATATAGAGATGCTGGCATCTCTTGCTAAACACTTTCTCCAGACTGTAGATTTAGAGTATTTCAGAATATTGTTACCTACATGTTCTGCTCTTGGGGTAATATTGCAGAATGAAACAGCACAGTAGCTGTGAGTGTTTTATTAAAATACTTATTTGCTGGTGAAAAACTTTTCAAATATTCTCCCTTTCATATGTGCTCAGTAATCTGCTCATCTTTTTTCATTGTATTTTTAATATTTTTACAAAACTGGGGAGTGATTGGGGGTTTTTTAAAGGAAATTAAATTCTGTTTTCAGCTAGGGGCTTTTCATTAGAGTTAGCCTGTATCATGTGTCTCTAGCATCAGGAGGTCCTGATACTGGGCTATAATTGAGTTCTGCATTCTGTCTGAGCAGAGTTCATCTCAAAACCTAAAATCTGAGGGACAAAGTAATTTGTGCAGATGGTCTTCATAAAACAAAGGCAGATTAAATCTGGAGCTGTCACAGGATTGCTCTTACAGATGCATCTGCAGCAAAATAATTACCTCTCCTGAGCCCAGTAAGTTAATCACTGTCTTTTGTTTGTGTCTGCAGTCAAAACAATTAAAAGCTCATTTCCTGTTTTTTAGGTAAACCTACAGATTCTCTGATTTTTAGGGGTAATTAGGTTTATTTTGATGTGTATCACAGCCCAAAGTGTTCCTGTTGGACCACTAGCTGTCTGTAATATAATTTACTTGTAGCCAGGATGTAATTGCTTTTCAATCACCTTTTTTTCCTTGGGATGGTTTTGCTAAGGAGTTCAAAATCCTTTTGTCTCCTCTCATGTAAATTGCATTTAAAGAGCTTAGGGCTCTTGGTGCAATCATAAGAAAATGCCATTATTTGTATTTCTTTCAAGTTTTCTTTAACTTTTTGCAACATGAGGAAAAAATTCTGTACTGTGGTTGAGAGAATGAACAGTGGTGTCTGAAAGGCAGTGAGATGTGTGCATTGTGTGAGTGCAGTGTAGGTGGAGAGGACCCCACTGAGATGGGCACCTAGTGGCCCCTAATTCTTCTGTGCAAGGTGGCAAGTGGCCCTTTCCCCCTGCTTTGCCCAAGCCCTGCTCCACCAGCACAGAGCACTCCTTTGCTGTCTTCACACTGACCCTGTGCTGCCTTGTAATGTCTGTCTTGTTGACCATGAGCAGATTTAAATAACTCTTCCTGTGCCTCCTTTTCCTCATGGCTTGGCAGGAGCATGAATGAGCCTTCATTGTTTAAAAAGAGCCATTCATTGAGCCAAAGTTTAAAAAAAAACCCGACCAAGCCCGAAAAAACCCCAAGGTCTTTTAAACTCCATAGTACATGGCAGTGATGATACCCCCTTAAAAAGGAGTAACAGGATCACATCTCATGAGTAACCTTGCTTAGGATGGCTTCACTTTGTGCTCTGCTTGTGCTTAGTGTTGGCATTGGATCACAAGTGCTGCTGTCCCTAAAATACACCTCTTGTCTCCACCTCTCTTTGGTGCTTAATCTCTTGAACTGTTTCAAGGCTGTGCTGCAGCAGACTGGCCTCTAATGCTTTTGTTATAAAGAATGAGTGACAGTAGCTGCAGAGAGGGCACTAAGTCTCTGTGCAGGCAGGCAGATATTTGTTTTATTTTGATTCTCAGTGACCTTTCTTGTATCCTGATTCAATTGCTTACTCAAGGGCACCAACCTTTTTTTGGTGCCCTTAATGCATTAAACATTTTTGCAGCTCAAGGCAGCATCAGCTGTATTTCTCATTGTCTTAAGGGTCACAACTAAACTTCAGCAGTGAACATGGCCAAGGGAAAGTGGGAGGATGTGAAAGTGGGATGTGGATTTGTTTATGGAGTGGAGGGAATAAAAAACTTGTGTGCTCTGAACTTTGAGGTCTTAAAACCTCAAAGCTGAGGAATCTCCTGGATATCAATTTTATTTTCTGACAGCTGCTCATGACTCAATTTATTTAATGGGAAATGCACATAGCCACCTTTTTTTTTGTAATTTAGTGATGTTCAAATCCAGTTCCTTTTGAATGCGAGCATTTCCTGGTGTGCTCTTGTATGTGTAGCTGCACTTTCTTTAAGCTGCTCAGGTGTCTGTAGACTGTGCAGAAGTGTCCTCTTGCAAAGATGCTCAGGCTTTCAGGTGGCTTGTGAAAAAATGAAAAGGATTAAGGAAGGAGGCTGTCAAAGCAGTGGAATACAAATTAACTACTTCTGCCCTCACAGTGTCCACATGTGATCTAAAAAAACCCTATTAAGTAGCCTTTGAAGAGCAATCCCAAAACTTGAGCTGGAAAGGTTCACTGAAGCCTTTGTTTCAGAATTCCCTGTTTTGTTTATAAATCAAACAGATGTATTTGCTGCAATCATAGAATGCAACCTGCTTGAATTATGTTCTCTTTAGGCCTTTTAAAACAAAATTCTTGGACTGATCATAAATTTTTGAGATTAAAAAAAGAAAATTACCCCAAGTTATGATCTGCTAAATTATGTGGACTGTCACATCCCACCCCCAACTATCTCAAACAAGAACCAGGAGACTTCAGCTTGTAGTGGAACCACAACTGTCAAGAGCATCTCCACCTTAGGTATAGGGATGCCCAGTGGTAAACTTTCCATTTTATTTGGGAAATGGAACCTACCCTCACTGTTAAGGATCTGTTTTGTATCATACACGTGTCATACTTACCCCATTTTATCATTGAATAAAAATGTAAGTTTTAAGGCATTCATTATCTATTTGGATTTTCCTTGGAAGAGGTGAATGGCCATATTAATATGATTTACACTCTTAATTATGTGTGTATTAATGTTTACCAGGAGTGCTAATCAGTAGTGACTTGTCATTAATTCATTGACATTTTTAAACGTGGTGGCACCTGTGTTCTCATTCAGATGACAAAAGAGCAATGGGAATTGCTAAATGCCCCAATTACATTGGTTGCTTCATATTTTAAGAAAAGAGCAGTGCAATTTTGGGAGTCTGACCAATAAGCTGCAAGTTCTGAACTTGCTGGTGTTTCTGCATTATCTGCTTCTGTAGTCTCTCTAGCCCCTACTCAGAGAACAAATTCTGTGCAAACATGAGCATTGCTCATCTCACTGCTCTGTTAAAAGTCCTACAGACACTCTCACATCACCTTGAAAAATAGCTGGGGTGGTGTTCTTTACTATTTGTAAATTGTACAAATATTTATACATGCAAATACCAGATGGGTTAAGGTTTTAAAAGTTTTCTCTCTTTCCCTACCTTGCTCTTTGGGTGATTATTTTTGAACAAAGTAGCTATTTTCAGTTAGACAATTATGGCCTAAGGTGGGTGAAAAATGTTTCCTTTAGGAAAGGAATATTTGAATTGCCCTGACTTTCTCTGGTTTATCTGTCCTGCTATTCACCTTGTTTTGCAGCAGTTAACTAATTCTTGTGTTCACAAGCATTGAGGTGCAGTAACTATCACTAACCACAGGTCAGTAGTTGAAGGAGTTGCTAAAAAGCTCTGAGGAAGTGCTTCACACACAGCAGCTCTTTCCTGATGAAGTGTGTGCAGCCTCCTAGGAGAGCCCTCCTGGTGCAGGATTGCTGTGTGATGATAATGTGGGACGGGCAACATAAGTTCTGGGTTATTCTGTTTGCTTTGTAAACCAGATTTGGACTCTCACTTGGCTGCATGGTTTACCCAGAGTTGTGCCCACAATTAATTTGGGTGAAATATTTGATTTGGGGCAGAACTGAGAGGCTTGGGTGCACCCAGATCTGCTCATGGCTAAGAAGTTTTGTAAAAAGCAGGACTACTAGGCCATCCAGCCAGTTCAAGGGATGCAGACAAGTCTGGAGTGACTGAAATCTTTTGCTGTTTGCCCTGTGAGGGCAAAGCTGGGAAATGGCTGCGTTGCCAAGCCTTGCTCGTGACTGGCTGAGAGGACAAAGTGAGGAGAGAGGGGTGGAGACTGCCCAAGTTGCTTGCTCAGTGACTTTTCTTCTGTTTAAATTTTGAAGTCAGATCCTTTTTAGGGACCTTCTCCCTTCTGCTCTGTACTCCAGGTTTTCTCAGTCCATTCAGGAGCACAGAGAATATCACAGCCATGGCAAGAAAATTTGGGTAGGTGGGTGCAGCTTTTTCAGGGCCTGAGGATTCAATCCCAATATACTTCTTACATTATAACCATTTCCAATTTCAGTTTGCAGGTGCTTGGTTTATTAGCAGCAGAGCAATTCCTGCAGAAAGCTGACTGATTAAATGGTAAAACAATTCTGTTCAAAGCCGAATTTTCTATCAAGCTAGTTCTGATGGAAGAGATTTTCTGTGATTCCCAAAACAGCACGTAGATAATTAACACAAAGCCCTTGTGGTTCTCAAGCCTCCAGCATTTGTGAATGATCTATAAATGTGCCTATTGCTCTAGTCCAAATTCTATTCTCTACTTCATTTTTAGTAATACTGCAGAAAAATTAGATGGCTCCAATGTTTATTCAGTGTACCTTTAAGGTGGTGAGCCAAAATGTCACAGACTAGAGATGAGCAAATATCTCCAAGTTATTAAACTTGTCTATCTTGCTTGCTTTTCATTGTAATCTGTTCAGTTTGCATTTTCTGCCTCTTGAAAATTTCCTTGATGACTGTTACATCTGACACCCAGATTTCTTCAGTGTGAGGATGTTTCATTTATTAGCCTGTGGAAAGCTCATAGGTGGAGATTGGTATCTGGTTTCCATTCTTATTTTTGAGTCTGTTTTTTCAGTTTGTAATCAGTGTCTGGTGCACAAGCTTCCACTGGAGGTGCAGAATTAAAAAGCCCCAAGCTGTGTGGTCTCTCAGTCCCTGTGGATGTGGGACTGCTCTTTCTGGAGGCTGTTCAGTGACACAGCCCATCAGGCCTGCAGGGGAAAATGCCTCATTCTGCCTTCAGATTTTCACCAGAACATCAGTAGTTTTCTTTACCTTTGTACCTGCTGTTTGCCTGTGCTTTTTTAGGATGATTTCTTTGTAGGCTTTTTTTTCTATTCTTGCTTCTAAAAGAAGAGCAAGCCTTTCTGTGTTTGTCTGACATGCAGCATAATTTCAGGAGCATGACACAGACAAGAAGCATGGTTTCAAAATCATCTTATTGCAAGTAAATTCAGGAAACCATCTCTGCAAATGTTCCTCTGTTGTTCTTTGTGAAAGATCAATCCTGACTGGAGGTAAAGACGTTTGATCTGATGAGGTGCAGACTGCACACATTCAGCTGTTTCACTCCCATCTAAGAGAGGATCAGTCCATCTGTAAACATTTCCTGCAGTATTCCCACACTTGTGCTTCTGGCCTTAGAGAAAAATGAAAGATCATGATCTTAAAATCTGGTAACCATGAGGTACCTCTCTTGTTTTCCTGTTGTACAACTTGCAGTGATCTGCTGCTGAAGAATTAGTAAAGTTAAAGCTTAGATGGCACTGTTTTCCAGACAGCTAAAATCTCTATGGCTTCTTTTAAATTTGGTAAGAGCATCAAGGCATTCAGGACTCCTGAAAAATCAGTCCTCTGCTTTGGGATCTGAACCTAAACAATAACTTGGTAGAAAGTTGAACAAACTCACACAGATGCCTTTGACTAAGAGACGTTCAAGTGTGCAGGTTGGAGGGGGTAAAGAATTGGGAGGAAGTTGTATTTAAGTCAGCCTTCAACTTCATCTGCCTTCTTTGACTCAGTTTTCTACCTCTGCAGGTTGTAGAGCATTTTCCCTTCCCCACAGCTGCTGCTTTACAACAGATGATCTGTGGTATCCAGGCATCAGCTCCACATCAGGATTCAGGTCTCCAAGTGCAGAGTACTTCATCCATGCAGATGAGTAATGACAGTGTTATAGGCCATAACTCTTTTGTTCTCCAAAGGATTTACAAGGAGTTTAATTTTCCCTACAAGTCAAGAAGGATGCTTAAAAAAATACCTTGCTTTGCAGTATTTTCTTGGTCAAGAAACTGCATTTCTGCCTGTGATTCTCATGTCATTTGTGCCCACAGCTGTGCACAGCTGGTTGGAGGCAGAGCTGGAAAGCCTCCAGATGTGAATCTCGCTCAGTGTAACCTCTGTGTGTGTCTGTGAGTGTTAACATTGTAATGAGTTGGACTTTCAAGTGCTGTAATGGCAAGGGAAGGCAGAGTATACCAAACAGCCTCTCATCCTTTCTCCTTTTCCAAATTCACACAATCTGTAAATAAAGAAAATATTTTGCCAGATTTTATATGATATGTTAGTCTTCTAGTCTGTTCTTCTCATTAAAGAAGCACTGTCATGGAAGCTCCTCCCCTTCTATTTTAGCTCTGTCAGTAGCATCATATTTTGTTTTTTTCCAGGCAGAATGTCATACATGTCACTCTGCAAGGAGATGCAGAAGTGAGAGTTTTTGTAAACTGATGTTGAGACTTGAGCAGTTGATCTCCAGTGAGAGCTGCCTGCTTATGCATTATTATATTCTTATTCTTGCCAAAGACATTAGCTGAAGATTGTTGGTCCTCTTGATTGCTGAAAATGTGTAACTGAATGAAAGACAAAGTATTCCATATCTCAAGAAAGGATATTGCTTTGGGTTTTCTTTCCAATAATTGCAAATAGAGTGATATTGTCTTCTCAATAATACTTGTAATCTGGGGCTGCTTCCTGTCGTTGGCAGTGGCCATTACTGAATATTTCAGAATAAGTGGAAGTTTCCTTCTTTTTATGTCAGCCCCATCCTCAAAAATGGGTGTTTGCTGCCTGCTGGGCCACATTCTTGCCTCTAGCAGAGGGTTTGTTAAAGCCCTGAAGATTTTAAATCTGGGATTTAATAACTCTCCAGATTTTGGTGGTTTTTTTTGCTAGACCTGTCTATGATCACTCATTCTCATCCAGATAGATTTTCAAGTGCACTTTTAATTTCAGCTCACAACTTCATCAGTTCTGAAGTACCACATCAGCAAAATGTCTCAAAGTACAGTATCCTTCCTCTGTGTGCCTTGCCAGAAACAGGAAGGATTTCTTCCTGCTTGTCTTTTACCTGAGGACTGTGAATATCATTGTTTTCAGTCCCTCTTCCTCTCTATGAGATGGCTCTTGGATGACTCACGTTCCCAAGAGTCTCTCTCAGTTGTTGGCTGAAGAGGTGGGCATAGAAATCCTTTTCTGAATTCTGGAGTTTCACCCTTCTGAGTTAAACAGGGTTCCTTAGGAAATGCTTCTTGGGTCACAAAGCTGAGAGTTCACGAAGACCTAACTCTCTACAGAATCAGCTGGGAGAAAAAAGAGAATAGACGAGACTGGATTTTACAATTTTTAGGCAGGAAGGAAATAGAAACAGAAACAACTACCATTTGCTTCAGCTGTGCAATGTAAATAAAGTGAGAAAGCTTCTTCAGGCACCACAGAACACAGATTTCCTCTGTAAAATTTTTACAAACCTTAAAAAGTGAAAATCAGGTAGGCAGGATTCCTTCTCACTCGTTTCAAGCACCAGAATTTTGCTTTTATTCTGAAATATGATGAGCTTAAAGACAAATATGATCTGGGGCTAAATTAGAGCTGTCCATGTATAAAAAACCAGTACTGCAAGTTACAGATTAAACGAAGGAAAAATCCATCATTTTACTAAAAGGCTAATTAGAAGCTGAGCAATTAGCTCAAGAAGCCTTCTCAGGGTTTTCTTTGGGAAATTGGTGCCTTTAGTGTTACACAGACAGGGTGAGTCTGGCTGAGTTCCCAAGGCTTATATGACAGGAAAGCTGCAGATAGTTGCAGTTTAATAAAGTCCCTTGATGCCACCATCTACTGGATAATAACTTTTATTGACAGTTAATGTTTTCAGCTACATAAACTTTCTTAAATTATTATTTATGTTTCAAAGAAAGGTTATTCTTGATAATAGAATCTTTAACCTGAGATGTTAAGCAGCTTTTTAAAAAATCACAATTCGAGACAAATAGGATGCTTTAGGGTTTTTTACTGGCTACAGACTGGTGTAAATTAAACCACTCGAAGTATACCTATCTGAAGAGTTCTTAACTTTGCTATTTGTATTTTTAGAATGATGATGAGCTCTGAGAGGAGGAGTTACCTTGTAAAAATAAATTCTCAGGCACCCAGTGTTACGTTGCTGCCCATCTCTTCAAAGGCACTTGTGATCTTTGCAGTGACAAAAGTCTCTGTCTGCTGTTGCACTGTTCACATCCAATTCCCATTGCTCTGGGGCCTGGTTGAGGATGTATCATCATCATCATCATCATCATCAGGCTCTTGGGGCACAGCTCTGAGTGCTGGTGTTTATGTTGCTGCTTCTGTCCATACCTTGTCCTGGCCACTGGGGCCTGGTTGCTTAGAAACAGTGAGATGTCACTGGTGTTTGTCTCTTGGCCTTCAGCAAGTAAGGAGTGTTAATTTGTAGTTCATATTGTAGCTGACTTTCTCTGTGCTTTATTAAATGCAGTGTGCTTAAGCAGTGTGTTCTCTGAAGGCTTTCCCTTGGCTGAGGTTCCCAGCTGTATGAAAAGTGTGGCACAACAAGCTTGGGATGAGATCTCCTGGGGCAGGGCACACTGTAATACCAGGGTGACATTTGAAACTGTGTCCAGGGGAATGCACTGTGCCTGCATATTGCATTTCCAAAGCACTTCATCATTTGCCAGCCTTTTTATTTCTCTTGGATTTCAGATTGCTCAGGGAGTCAGAGGGAAAGGGAAGAGTTTTTCTGCTTCCCTAAAATAACTGCTTACGTCTTATTCCACGCAAATTAGAGCCCCCCTCCCCAACTTTTCACACCACAAATGTGCAGCAGATAGAAGAAAAAAAACAGGGAGGCTGACTCAGTATTGGGCTATACCCAGTGCTGTTCCTCTCTCACTGTTTCACTTTTCTACTCCAATCCCCAAATTCCTCCCTTGTTGCTGCCTTTTGCCCACCCTCACTTTCTCCAGCTTTGCTGTCAGAGCAGCCAAGGTTTGCAGAGCTCTTGGCCAGCACTCAGCAGTCAGACACAGCAACATGTGCCTCTCCTGTGGGCTGGGGGATGAGGAATAGAGCTGGTTGTCATGTGTAGAGCAGAGTCTCACAGATCCCATCTTGTGAGCTACAGCCTGCTGCAGGTTACAACATATTGGAGAAAGATGGTTTGTGTGTCATCAGGGAGACAGCAAACCAGCAAGGCTTGTTATACTCTTATTTTCCCTTTCAGTTCCCAATTTAAATTCCCACAAGGAACAAATTTTCTCTGCTTATAACAGTCTTTTTGAATGATAATGTCATTGAAAATTTCATTTTGCCTTTGTCCAAGAAGACAACAGCTGTTTTCTGCAAGGCAAAGAAATTGTAATATCTACAATTTCTCAGTACAATACAAGAAAGGCTTTAGGATCTGTCACTTACTCAAAATGATAGGTGTTTGTGCAGCATGTAGCAGAATGATAGTTGTTCTCTTGATACTTGTCTTTTTGGTGCTATTCCAATTTAAATGTTAGCAATAAAAACCATACAATGCAAATATATTGCAGTTTGTGTAGAGGAACGTGATCAGCAGTTCAAACATAGGTTTTTAACTGTTGTAATCAGTGGAAATGTTCTTAATGCCAGTAAGGGCAATGGAATTTGGTCCCCAAATGTCCAGCTTTGCAATTCCTGGGTCCTCAGGTGTGTGATTACTGGCAGGCCAAAGTGCTGAGTGAGATTGGGATAGAATGAGCTCCTGCCAAATTCTCCCAAAATTCCTTCTTTCTTCCCTGAGCAGAGAGGAATTGCATTCCCATGATGGCACATGCACTCTCACTGGAAATCAGCCAGGTGGAAGGAAAATCCAGACCAAACCATGCTTTTCCATGCATCAGCTGTCTCAAGTGCTCAACACACGTAGGGAGTTCAGCTGTGACATGGGACCTGTTCTTGCCTCCTGTGCAGATCAATGCATCCCCAAAACCATGAGATTTGCCACAGATTTGGTGCCAGTTTGGAGCTCTGCTCTAGTCCAAGGAGTATCACCTCTCCTTGAGCTTTCCCATGCCTTATGGACATGTCTGATGGGGAGGCAAGAAGGGATTTTCTAGGATCAGTGTGAGGGCTGGAGCAACTCTCAGGGGTGGCATCTGTGTTTACTTGTTTCAGCATTTCATGGCAAGCACAAAAGCAGGGACCCTTTCTTGTGGATGGTTGCAGTCACCCCAGGTACATCCTGACAGGCTGATGGGATAAGAGAAATAACACAACCTGTGAGAGTTTCACTGTGCTTGAACACAGTTACACAGCAACTCAAACATCTGCATTTTGTGTAAGTGCAAATCCTGCTATTGCTGCATTGGTGCCTCACCGAAAGGGGCCAGGTTCAAAGCAGGTCTTGGTTATGTGCTTCAGGCAGTAGAGTTATGTGCTTGTACCAGATGGAGCTTTTAAATTTTCATCAGCAGGTTTATAAACACAGAAATATCCTTTTATCTGCCTCCAGCTCTTTTACTAATAAGCTGCAAATGCTGAACTTCAATTAGCACGGAGTGGAAGAGCAGATGAAATAATACACATTCTTACTCATGATTATCCATCATGTGAGGATGAAATAGACAAAAATAATGAGTTTTGTGGAGTTTTTCTATTGGCTTTTACTTCCCCTTTAATTCTTGGTAGTATAAATGAGTGCAAATAGCTAAAAATAATGAGCCAGATTCTCTGGTGATGCAATTCTATTGCAGGCAAAGAGTGACAGTTTTCAGCCTTGTTCATCTTTGCATTGACTCCTGTAGGTGTTGGGCCAGGCCAGCACAAGGGTGTGTGACAGCTGTGTTGTTAAGTTTGCCACAGAAGGATTTTACAAAGCAATTTATAAAGCTACATTTTTCCTGCTGCCAAGAGGTGGACAGAGAGGTCTAAGCTTTGAAGCAACACTGCTGTGTGTTATCAAGGAATCCCAGCTCTCTTGAGGGCTGCAGGTGCATGGAGAGGCGGAGGGATTGAAGAGTTGAAGGCTGTCTCTGCCTGTAGCAGCATGTTTGCTGGCCTGCAGTGTGTGCTGAGGAGCTCTTTCTGGACCCTGCAGGCCTCCAGCCACTGTGCTTGTTCCCTGTGGTTTATAAACCATGCAGGAAATTTGCACCTTTCAACAGGAGTACCAGCTCTTCAGAGGGTATCAGGGAAGGGCTTCTACCTTAACTGATGGTTCTTAGGGAGGAAAAAGGTTGGGTGTATTTTCAAAGGTCAGTCTTGGTACACAGTGTGGGAATGTATTGGAAAATTGTCAGCAAGGCTCAGGATAGGCACAGCTTTGTGAGGTGTAGATTGGTTCTGGGAATTCTGCATCCAACTTTTCATGTCATAGAATCACAGAATGTTAAAGGTTTGAAATAGACCTTAAAGACCATGTGGTCCTAACCTCCCCTGCCATGTGCAGGGACATCTCCCCCTAGACCAGGTTGCTCAAGGCCCTATCCAGCCTGGCTCTGAACAGTGGCAGGGCTGGAGCATCCAGCCCTGTTGGATATCTTGCCTTAAGAAGGCTTTGTTGGAAAAATAATCCCCTAAGAAGATAGGGCCTGCTGTTGGGAAATGGATATACATACATTTGAATCAGTAACTGAAAGAAAACTGTTCTCCCAATAATAATGAGTATATTCTGACTAATCAAACCCCCAAAATATACCCCTGGGACAATTACTGGTCACTCCTTTGGTGGGTTGTGCTTCCAGAGAGGATCTCTGCTTTATGGGTCATGCTGACCTTGGAATAAAATGGAGTAGGAAAAAACCTTTAAGATCATTGAGTCCAACCATAAACCTCACCCTGCCCAGCCCACCAGTAAACCATGTCCTGCAGTGCCACATCCACACACTGTTTAAATACCTCCAGGAATGACTCAGCCACTTCCCTGGGCAACCTGTCCCAGTGCTTGGCAACCCTTTTCCTGAAGAAATTTTTCCTTATATCCAAACTAAGATCACAGGAGAAAGGCAGAGCAGCACTGCAAAGGTGGACATGAAGACATGAAACCAACAGAATTTTTCTCTTCCCAAGTCATGGAGGCTTGGTAGCTGGAGCTAGAGGCAGCTGCTGCTCTTTCAGGAGCAGGAGGTAGCAGAGAGCCAGCACAACAGGGGCTTGCAATTGCCACAGAGTCTGAGTGCAAGAGCCACTTGCTGGAATCATCAGGGATGCAAGAGCTTCAGTGAAAACTTAGCATGGGCACCACAGCTGAGAGATTGCTGAGGAAAAATGGACCTGTTCTCTGATTTGCTCTTCTGGTGGCACAGATCATTGTTCAAAGAAGGCCACAAAGCTTTCCTTTGTACTGCATTTTAAGTGATGCATTGCAAGAGGAGGAAAAGCTCTGTTTAAAATTGCATAATAGGGGTAAAGTGAAATTGAAAAGAACGATCAAAGACAGGAAGTAGGGACAGGAAGAAAGAGACAAGGTACAGTATGGCTGTAGAGACATTTTAATTTTGTTTTAATGAATCTCTGCTCAGGAAAGGAAGGGTGGGTGGCTCTTTGTGTACCAGGAGGGAAGAACCAGCCTTGTGCCACCACACTGAGATTCCCTTGGAATGTGCTCTCTTACCAAAATGAAGGACTGCACTCTGCTTCACATTTCACAGAATTAGAAAGGACCAAGGTGTTTTCTGACTCCCTGCTTATGTAACTTGCAGATGATGGCTGTGCAACCTCTGGCTGAGCCCTGGAAAATTTCCCTATCAGTGAGTCAGGTGCTTGGGGAGAGGAGACTGCAGTGGGAGGCTTTACCTGGGTACCAGAGCCCAATTCAAGGTCTCTTTATGGAGCCTCTTCCTGCTAGAAGCTTGCTCATCATCTTGGTTTTGTCACTGCCAAGTGTCTCTGCTCTGCTGTGTTAATTAGTGCTGTATTAATTAAAAGTATCCCCCTTGATTGCACTGAAGCTGAAGAAAACCACAGCTCTGCCTGTTATCCAGAGATGTGGGTCAGCAAGGAAGGAGGAGAAGAGCTAGGCAAGAGTGAGCCCTTGGCCTTTACATAAATTTTATCCATAAAAATTCCCTCAGGATGTGGGGAGAGTGTTTAGTGCAGCAGGACTGCAAAAGTGGGACTGCCTGGGGAAGCACAGGGTCCCCCTTGGCAATCCCTGTTGCAAAACTCCATGCAGCCACCAGAACAGTGATGGTTTGGAGGATGTAAATCTGGCTGAAAGCTGATTTACATCAGGACTGCACATTGTGCTGTAGGAGTAAAATTGAGAACCATGACAAGCCCCAGGGGCCAGGGGGGAAGACTGCCACGGGTGGAGAACTGTGTTATCTGCAAAGCAGACTGCCCTGTGGGTCAGCTGTTATCTCCAGCAGCAGCAGATCCCAGTGCCCTTGTCTTTGGCAGTAGGACTGAGAGGAGCCAGGAGGTCTGTGCCACCAAGTAGGTTCAGTCACTGCAGAGTGTGGAGCCTGGGAGAACTGTGAGCTCCCCAAACACAGCCCATGTCACAGGAATCAGTGCAGGAAGGCTCCCTGGGAGCCCAGCCCTGTGCAGAGCAGTACTTGCCTTGTTCCTGCAAAGAGCCAGACTGCGGGGAGGGGGACAAAAAAGACTTTGCCACAGGGATGACCTGGTGACTAATGAGTTTCATTGATCATTTGCTTGCAGGAGAGAGCAATCCATCATCTACAGCTCCTGCTGAAGGCTCTGAGGAAGCAGACACGAGCTGTTGTCCCAAAGCAGGGCTGTGTGGGCCCTCTGAACCTGATGATGCTGTGCTCTCGTGGATGTATGAACGTGACAGTGCAGAAGATCCCAGCATCAGGGCATCTCTGGATGGCTTCTACAAAAAGTACTGCAGGAAGCAGCCAGGGAGGAGGGACCCAGCCTATGAGGCTGCCTCACAGTGGCTGTCACAGAAGACTTCAGAGCTGGAACAAAAGGATGGAACAAAATACGCGTCACGTTGCCTGCAAATGGCACAGCTGGTCTTGAACAGAGATGGATGCAAGATCTTTCCAAACCACCCCCCATCTGCTTGCTTTTCAAAGCCAGCTGAAGGAGAAGTCTTGCTGGAAAACAGGAGGAGGACACCTGGACTCTCAGATGACATCCTCCAGTTCCTCTTGAAACAAACACAGACGGAACGTAGCCCTGATGTGTCACACGAGAAGTGAGCAAGACACTGGTTTGTTCTGTCACTGGAGCTTTGCTTTCTCTCCAGAAAGAGGAAGCTTTCTTAGACAAACCCTGTTCTCCACGTTCACCACGTTCAGCATCACCCCCAGACACTCCAGGCAGGGGTGCCCCCAGAGCAGCCCTTGCCACCTTGCTCTCTGCAGGACAGCAG
Source organism: Climacteris rufus (assembly GCA_013398175.1). Lineage (NCBI taxonomy): Eukaryota > Metazoa > Chordata > Aves > Passeriformes > Climacteridae > Climacteris > Climacteris rufus. The sequence continues at coordinate 58,861 of VZRZ01000606.1, forward strand.
TGCACAAGGAGCAGCTGTGCTCCCCATTGGGCTGTGCTGACTGATGGGGATGGCTGATGCACTGTTTGTTGCTGTCACATCAAATGTGATCATTTATACCAGGCCTTTAAACTGCCCTTCATCCTTACCCCAGCTTAACAGTGATCCAGCCCAAATTCAGGCCCTGGGTAGGCATGGGTGTCCAGGTGCTGCTGACTATAACAGACTGTTAGAATGAAGTTGGGATGTTGTGCCTTCGACCTAGAGAGGGAAAGTTAAGATGTTTTTCTGTACCTGGCTGATGCTGTAACACATTTCCCTGTTAGCTTTGTGTTTTTACCTACAGACATATGATCCCACAGATCGTGATTGCAATCCAGGTGAATTTTTCCAACAGAAAAAGTGTGTGTGTGCTTGAGAAAGACAAAATACAGCTTCTGAGCATGTTCTGTGACAGTGCTTCTGTCCTGTTTACCTCCCCACCATCACCCCCCCAACAACCTTCAGTTCCTCTCTGTCTTTCATGATGGTGCTAATGAGATCCCTGGGGGAATGTTCCCTTTAAAGTGAAACAGATCTCTCTGAGCCCAAAGAGGCTGATGTCAGTCAGCAACAGAGCAATGAACCCACACACAACCACTTCAGGTTTTTCTCTTGGAAGCCTCTTGGCTCAGTGGCTTCTTTGCTGCTTTTCTGCCTGTGCCAGGCAGATGAATGTCTTTGTGCCTGTTGTCCACCCACTGGCTTGTCCACTGCAGGAGTGGTTTGCTGTAGTGATGTTGGTTGCTCACTGGGGAGGCCAATTCCAGTGTGGGTGTGAGCAAGGAAGCACAGAGTGCCAGAGGAAGGGATGTGTTTAAGGTGACAGCAGGTGAACAAGGAAGAAAAAAAAGGTTGTTGGGGTCCCAAAGGTCAACCTCAAGGTTCCCAGCTAATGTGGTGACTCCAGTACAGCCACACTGCTTGCACCAACTTTGGTATTTGATCTTCAGGGTTTGCCAGCCCAGCTGCTGAGACCTCTCATCCATTCCCTCTCCACACTGGCCAGACCTCAGGGTGGGTTTTTGTGCTCCTGCCTGTCAGATTCCCTGCTGCAGTTCCACAAGGCTCCTGCCTTGGTGCCCCTGGCAGATGGGCACAGTGGCTGTGCTCTGCAGGTGTTCCCAGCAAAGGCAGTGGAAATTTGGCTGCTGACTGGGAGCAGAGCAGGAGGAGGCCCAGCTGGCTGCAACTTATGGCCAAAGTCTTAAGCCTTGGAGTAATCTGTCTTTACAAATAGATTTATAGTGGAACTGCCTGGGTTTAGCTTCCTTGGTGGTCCTGCTTGGTGTGCTGCTTGCTTGCTTTTATGGCAGAGGTGTTGTACCTGTGCTGGAGGGCACACAAAATATTGGAGCAGACCTTCAGCTGCTCCCCCAGCTCCTTAAGTTAATGGTGCTAGGGGAAAAAAAAAAAGAGTTGAGATGAGGATGCAGCATCAGTTCTGTAGTAGCAAATAAATCCACAGGTGCTCGTGTATCAAAATCCAGATGAAAGCATCCTGCTGGCAAAAACTGTAGAGAAAAGTAGTATCAGCTAGTGTAGCAGTAGGTACAGCTGGAAAAATCCAACATGCTCCTGGGTGTGCTGTCAGTGATTACAGTAACACCAGTGGCCTCTGCCAGCTCACCTTGTTAAACACCAGGGCTCTGCCACAGCCACAAGGGCATTGCTGCTGACATTGCAAGGGAGCTCTTGCTAAGGGGGTGCAGGGAAGAAGGAAAGACTTCACTGTGAATCAGATGTTGTTGCTTTTTAATTTTTTGCCAGTGTTCATGCTGCTCCACACAGTTAAATCAGTGGCTTTGCAAAACCTTTTAGCTGCCTTTTTAAGGGAAATTAACTTCCATGAAGAGAGAGATGGAGAAATTAGAGGTCTGCATCTGAATCCCTTTAGCTGCTGTATTTGGTTTGTTGATGAATTGGTCAGTGCTTTGGGTTAGCTCTAAAACTGTCTGGTCTCCTATTCAGACTTTTTTTTATTTAAAAAAAAAGAAAAAGCCAAATACATGCAATTTCCACAAAGAAAACTTGCAGCAAATAGGACGTTCCTGTTCTATAGGAGAGACTGCTGCTGCTGATGTTTGAGAGATACCTGGGTGGAAGAGAAAAGGAGCCCTGATTGACTCGTGTGTGACCCTAGAGTAGCCCTAGAGAGAGACCTGGGTTTCCCCACTCAGAATAAAACAGGAGGTGTCTGCCTGGAGCCCCTCTGGGGTTGATACTCTTGCTGAGGCCTGATGAACCTGAGCTGCCATCATTTCATTCATTTTTTTAATGAGAAAACATTGAGGGAATAGCTGTTCATTTGTTGCTAAGTGGTTTAAATTATGGCAGAACGAGGCAGTCTTAGCTTGGAAGGTGCATGTCCACACAGGAAATTAATGTGGAGTCCCTCTGTGGGGAGATGAGGCTGCTGCACACAGGGGGCCAGAGGGGAGGTGAGGCACCTCCAGAGAGCTTCTGCTTCAGCTCCTCTGGCTCTTGGGGCTGCACAACTGCCTTCAACATCACAGTTTTCTCAGAAATTTCTGGTGCAGCAAGAAAAGAGACTCATTACTCTTGAACCCTTTAGGTAATGAGATGCAAGCAATGACAACACAGAGAACAGGAGGCTGCTGAAAGAGCATAAAGAGAGATACTGGCAGAGGAGAGCATGAAACTGTTCACTTTTAAAGACCAACGTAGGCAGAACAGACTGGATGCAGCTGAAAAATTTGGATTATGACTCATACCTACAAATCTTGGCTGGCATCTTGCAGAGGACATGGTAATGTCTGTGCTGCTGAAACATGCAGTCTCTTGAGAAGTTTGCACCCTCACAGTCAGGAGGGGCTACAGTTCTGTGCACTGCTCACTTCAGTGGCCTGGAGGTGTGGCTATCCATGGCTTCCTCGAGGTAAAAAGACAGTCTCTTGTGCATGGTAAGTACCAAGAGAGGCAGGAAGCCCTCCCAGAAATGTCTCATGTTCTGTCCATTTCTCCCCAGCCTGTGCAATAATCTCTGCATTCCTGAGAGGTGAAGTGCCTTCCTCTCTCCCTGGCTTGCACTTGACTTAGTTTTGACACCTCTGTGGTTTCAGCTCACCCTACCTCCCCAACTTGCTGGCCTCCCCAGCACTGGTAGTTCTCACCTCCCCTGCCAAAGCCAGCTGCTGGCACCTCTCTTCATCCCCCTGGCTGTGGAGGCTGCTTTGGCAAAGGCATTTGGTGGCTTGCACTGCAGAACAAATCCAAGGTTTTTTTCCCTTCTGCTCGTTCAAGGCTCCCAGCAGAGGAGCAGCTCTCTGAGCCTACCTTAGGACAACACCTGCAAACCCACCACACCTTTCAGGGCTGTGGGTGTACAAGATCCCACAAGATCTTCAAACAAAAGAGGTAAGTGAAATAAAAGATGGGGAATAACATCAATCCCAGAGGGTACAAGACAAGCAAGACTAAAATGAATCCATTGTTGCTGAGCAGGAGGAACACAGGGCATGGTGAGGACTTGACAGCCATGGCCCAGGGGTTCCGTGCTGTGCAGCCCAAACCCAAATCCCACCCAAGGCCTGTTAGAGATGTGTGCACTTTGGGTTGGGTGTTTTCCACCTCAGCTGGGCCAGCATCCCCAGTGTCTCAGAGGGGTGACTGTGCTGCTGCAGGCACAAAGCCCCTGCCCATGCACAGCAGCCACTGGAGTTGCTGTGGGCTCAGCCTTGGACTAGGTCTGTCAGGCTGTCAGTGCTGCCTCCATTCCCAGAATGGACCTTGCAGAAATCCCTGATCCAAGTTCTTTTGTCATCCTTGACCAGTCCTCCTGCTATGAAGTTGTTCCCAGCTTTCCTGGGCTGGGAGCTGCTCCAGGACATTGGATGTCAGTGGCCTCTCTGCTGCTTACTCCCACAGCATTTTTATTTTCCCTCCCACACGGCTGCTGGTGGGAGCTGCTGATTCATGCCAGTGACCTACCCAGTCCTGGAGCCCAGAGACAGCCAGGGAGAGAGCTGAGCTCCTGCCACAGGCAGTGCTGAAACAGGCCCTCAACAGCCATCAGAGCCAGGGCTATTTACACCAGCAGGGGATTTTTCCTCAGGAGTTTAAGGTGCTTTAGTATGCCTGGATATATTGGGACATCTGGTTGTTAAAATCAGTATACAACAGGCAATGTACATCCTGGATAAATGTGGCTGTTCCATTATAGAGCATTGGTGATTTTGTGTGGGGCTTATGTTTTCCCACAACACAGAAGTTCATTTTAAAAATACCCTGTTCTGTAGGCTTTCCCTAATGACTATTTTCCCACACACATTGATTAGGCAACAACAGATGCCACCATTTCTTCCTTAAAAGTAAAATCTGGCACACAGAGCATGAAATAATAAGATGTGATTAAAGCAGTAGCTGGAGCTAACCAAAGCCAGAAAACTCATGGCTGGAAGGTCAAACCTTTATTTAAATTGCCTTTGCAATGGCCTGTTTGTTTGCAGGTGCTGTGTCTTGAGATTTAAAGTCTTGTAATGAAAGAACATCTGTCATAGAAAATTCACCATCAGTTCAAGCCAAACAGACTTTCTCTCCCATTAGAAGGTTGGTTCTTGTAATGGGAAATGTCAGTCAGCCTTAGGGCAGTGTTATCTGCATCTCTGGGTAAGATGAGCCAGGAATGGTGCTAAATGGGAGCTAAAATCCTCCCAGCCAGAGAAGCAGGGTGATTCTGTGATTAAAGATACTGAGGTGGGGATGCTGTGCCCTGCAACACATTTTCAATGACTTTCACCAATTAGTTTGTTCTAAGTTCCCAGCAGCTCGTTCTGGGCATCTGAGAGCTTCAGAGACAGAGGGAAAGGTCAGGGCATTTACACCCACATCTTACACCCACATCTTTGTCTAACAGCAATTCCCCTCAAAAGCCTGCAGTTAGAGGTTGAAACAATAATAAAGGTTTTACATCTGTGGTCCAGGCCCCCAAGCAACTCAGCACGTGTTCTGAGAGGCCAGCTTTGGTTTGCATCCTTGTTTGTGCCTCCTGCCTGGGTCTGCCTGGTCCCTGAGACAAATCAGTGGGGAATGTGTGAGTGCAGACCAGTCCCATGGCTGGGTTCTGGCTCTGGGAGTGTTCATGCTGCTTGTCTGGTGTTCAGGGATAGACTGGTTGCACGTGAATTACTGGGGGAAAAAAAGATCTTCTGGGATGAGGAGACAGACTGCTGTTTTGGAGGCTGGGGAAGTCTTTCCAAAGGCAGCAGTGGATGAGGCTGAAAATGCAGGGGTGTGCTGGATGAGGCCAGACTGCCATGGGGTGGGTGCCTCTGCAGCACCAGTGCTTGGTGAGGGGAGGTGGTAGCAGGGTCCAGGCTGCCACAAGGAGGAAAAAATGAAGTTGATAAAGTGCAGACGCTTGCTCAGTGTTTGAGGGCAGCCTTGACCCTGGCCCCTGATGTCCTCAGAGCCGCTCAGCCTGGGTGGGACCATCACCTCTGTGCACTGCTTGGCTAGCGTGGCTGTTCCTGGCCTTGAAAGGAGGTGTCCTCTTACTTTGTTCCCAGTCTCAGTTTGCCACTGGGGCCATTTGAGCCTCAGTGTTCCTCCTGAGGCAGCCACCCAAGCTGCAAGGAGGAGGAGGAGGCCGGTGGGAACTATTTGTTCCCAAAGCCAGGGCATGCCACCCTGCAGGCCCAGTATGCCTCACCTGGGTGTGGGCAAATCCACCACTGTGGCTTGCTCTTCCTCATATCCAGGGTAGCAGAGTCTCTTTCAAGGTCACATTTTCTGCTTTTCCTCTTTGCATCACCTTTCCCCCCTCAGGGTTGCTAGACAGATTTACACTGAGCATCTTGCAGGTATTTTCATTTCCCAAGGCTGCCTTTAAGCTTAAGCCTCTTAAGCCTTTTTTATAAGCACACAGCATTTCACACAAAGAGCCCAAAAGTCTTAAAATCAGGATATGCAAAAGGAAAAAAGGATATTCTAAGGGCAAGAGAGCCTAGCAAAATATCCTCTTGCATTCTGTAGGTTTTGCTCTCTCTTCCATAGGGTCTTTTTGCAGCTGGGTTTCTGCTCTTTAGTGCCAATGGTGATTAAAAAGGAGGTGATGGAAAATCTCTTGGGCAGTTCCTTTTGCTGTGCGAGCACCGCTGTCGTAAAATACATCTCTCAATGCTGTGTTTCCAGGCTGGAATTATGTGCAATAATTGGATTTCTTTTTCAGTACATACATTGTTCAGTAATAAAATCTTTACTTTGAAATCATTACAGTGTGTTGCAGAAATCTATATATGTTTTTGTCTTACAAAATGGAAATTTGCCTCTGAAATTTCCATGACTCTATCAACCACAGAACAACATTGTTCTTACCAAATAGAACCCTTGCTGAGAGTCAAAGTGCTATAAATATTTAAAGAAATTAATTACTAAATAAGCCAGAGTAGTGCCCCAGTCTTTAAATATTAAATGGAACATACACAATTGACAAAATGCAGGCAGAAACACTGAATGGGGCAATTTAATTGCCTACATGTAATTATTTGCAGTGCAAAGGCAACTATGAAAGTCACTTTTGCTTAATTACAAGCAGTACTCAAAATACAAGGTCTTAAGTGCACATGTTGCTGGCTGAAAGAAATTTCTATCCAGTTTTACATTCTACTACACAAGCCTCAGACTTCACCACTGAGTTAATTAAGCCGTGTGGTTAATTGCATACTCTGGGGAGCATTGGACAGTTGTTTTATGAGCATTGGGGTTGTTTTATGGAGGGCTTTCTTTGGGGCAGGACCTGGGGGAGCAGCTCAGCTGTGGCCAGGCTGCAGGGTGAGATGCTCCAGCTCTCTCAGGCTGCTCTCTGGGCAGCAGCTGCTTGGAAACTCTGGTCCTGCAGGGATGCCAGGCCTCCAAAAGCCAGGCCAGAGAGACATGCTGGCAGCTTTTGGGGTCTGCCCATTGTCCAGGACTCATGGTCTGGTCAGGAGGGTGTTGGGGTGCTCTTACTTCCCCTGTTGTAGAGGAGGAGGCACCTGGGGCTGTGGAGGTTATTCTGTTGTCAGCAGGGCACTTTGGTGACAGCTGAGACTGGGAGAAGATCAGTCATAGCCAAATGTATAAAGCCATGAGTAACCATGGAAGGCCCTCTTGAGCCCCTGCTCAGGATCCAGAAGCTGTGTTTTAGCTTGATGACCAATTCATCTGGAGTGCTAAATCTTGACTTGGAGGCCAGCAGATTATTTTCTGACAGCCAATCGGGTGAGAAGTGGCAGCACAGACAAAATGAAATATTATGACTAAAAATCACAGCGGTGCCAAGAGTATTGGGCAAATTCTGGCTTTCCCTTCCAGGAGGAGCTGTGCCTCTTGTTTCCCATCAATGTCACCTTTCCCATGGAGACATTACCAGTGGAATTGCAGGAGCTAAATTGCGTTTACTGCCTGGAGCCAGCAAGGCCAGTGAGGTGCCTGTGGGTTCTGCAGCCTGTGTGTGTATCCAGAGGCCCTGAAGATTTATATCAGGTAGCACAGGGCTTTTTCCAGACAACCAGAGCAGAGTCTGTGCATGTGTTTTTCATATCACTTAACAGTTATGACACGTCCTGTAGGTATATTTTAAGCCTCTTTTCAGTTTGGCTATATTACACTTGACCTTATTTCTATAGTTATATGCTATAGTTATATCACTGTTAGTTATATGCTATAGTTATATCACTGAAAAACTAGGAGTTCCTTCTAGATCCTTCAGAATCCTAGAATGGAAGAGAAGAGGGTTACAAGTGAACAAAATCTGCTTTTTTTCCCAAGAAGACTGAGAAAGACAATTCAAGAAGATTTAGATTGACCTTTGAATGTTCTCCTGGTTCTGAAGCAGAAATAAATTTAAATTCTTTAGATTCCTTATGAAGAAAGCCTTTGACACTGAAGACTAGCAGTGAGTTTCTAGCAGCTGTTTGTGCACTGCCTGGGAGCGTGTGGCATGAACAAAACCCCACCATGTGAGGTGTAGAAAGGAAAATGTAGAAAGGAAAAATAAGAGTTGCCCATGCTACAGAGATCACCCATCTGTACCACACAGGGTCTCTTCACAGCTCCTCTGTCTCTGAGCTGAACTCAGCTTGCTGGGCAGCTCCTTGGAACCATGTGCTGAGGCCACAAGTGCTGACAGTAATGTTTCCCAAAAATGTGTCAGTGGAGGCAAAAGATGTGCATTTTGGATTTAAATTAGGAGCTGGTTATTGTGTAAATGCAGAATTAGGTGGGTTTATGTCTCAGTGCCTTCAGGTGATTTGCAGCCCATGGTCTCAGTTCTTGCTATGAGGGTGCATTTTTTACCACTACTGGGTTTTGGATGGCAGAGACTAAACCCAAATGTGCAGATTGACCACCCATTACAAGTAACAAACTGTACTAGCTTGATTCACCCACACTCAGGCTGCTGCAAGGTGTGCTTAGAAGTATTTTGGCTTATCTAATATCAGTATCATTTCATTTCCCATGGATTCAGCCCAAGCAGACACTGTTGGATGCAGTGCAGATGAGATCCAGCTGAGCACTGGCCTGTTCCATCTCCAGTGCACGTGGCTGATGAATTTTAACTCCTCTGAAGTCTGTCACCATCTGAACAAGGAGGCCCCTGATCCTGCCTCACTGTAGAGCTGCTAAGGTGGTGACTCAATTCTTGAGGCATAGTTTAACTCTTGGAGTCACTGTTACAGCTGGAATTAGTGACCTGTGGGTAAATATGTGTAAAGGGGGATGTAGAACAGCAGCAGAGCCCAAGCAGCTGTGCAGCTCCATTATCCCTTAGGCTGCAACAACTGCATGGGATAAAACCTCTGAAAGGATTTTGGTTCCTATTAAACTGGATAGATGGTGTCCCTTAGGTGCTGGCTTTTCCAATTCAGTTGTCTTCCTCTGGGCCCATCCTCTTAGCACCTCCTGAATGTAAGAAATGCGTTGGTTCAGGAAATGGGCTGCAGTATTTTAATTCCCTGAAAATTAATTGGCGTCCAAGAATGAAGATAATCCCCACTAGCACATCTAATTAGAAGAGAGATCCTCATATTCCTCATGCAGTCTTCTCTCAATTTAAAAGGAGCTCAGGCACAGAAATTTGCTCGTCATCCTTTGAAGTTCCAGCTTCTAGCATGAGCCAAATGTGCAATTTTTTTGAAGCGTTTGTATTTGAGAGAATCCCACAGGATAAATACTGTTTATTCATAGAGCAGTGGATTGTCACAACATTATAAGGCGTGTACATCACTGCAGTCAGAGAACTGACACATCTGAGAAAGGAGGTTGGGGTGTGCCACTCACAGCTGATCAAGTGAAATGTGCCTCTGCCTGCAGTAATCCTGATGTAGTGCAGGCACAGCTCCCTCCTGATCTGCGGAGAAACTCCTCCCAGCTGATACCTGGCTGTAACAGTCCATGTGAAGTGACATTGCTTTGAAAATAGAGCCTGACTTTATTAACTGCGGGCAAGATGCTTGGATGCTCTAGTTTTCCAGTGCTGGCAATAAAGTGTGTGGGATCCTGGTTTGAAATCCTACCCTGAAGATAGAATTAGTTATACTCCATCCACTTCTGTCGCTGCTCCTGTCACAGACCTCCTGCAAAACCTGCAAATCTTTGTAACCTCGACCCTGATCAAATGTGAAGGTGTGAACACGTGCTCCCATGTAGGCCCTGATGGAGCTGATGGCAAAGAGGCTGTTTATATGCCTGCAGAAGCAGAGAACATATGAAGGGCAAATGTTTCACTTAAAATTCTTCCTCATGAGCAGCTGAGGAGGTTGAGGCCAGGCTGACTCCTCACACAGACACGGGAGGACATGGGGGCCTTGGAGCCAGTGGAATTGGTCAGTGTTTTACATGGGGCTCTTGACTGCCCAAAGCCAAAGCTGGTGATTTCCACAGCAGCAGCTGCCTGTGGAATGGGGCTTGCACAGGCAGTGCAGGAGGGGGACGCTGGGAGGAGAGGTGGCAGATGATTTGCCTCCCGTGGTGACCCGGTAACTGGGTTCTGTTCTCTTGCAGAAATTGTGAACTGAATGCGAGGAGAACGAGGTGTCTGGCTCTGCCTCCTGGTGTCACGGGCTGTCTCCTGGAACAGGCTTCAAGCGGAGCTGGAATTCTCGCTTCCTTTATGCACCAACGAAGCTGCAGGTGAGTTTAATTGGAGCGCTGTCCTTGTGCCCTGGTTTGTGTGTTTAAAGGGTGTATGATTACTGCAGCCTGGCCTTGTGAACAGACAATGGAACAGCACACGGAATGATAACGGGGTAACAGCCGTCCTGGTGTATAGATCCATTGTCCTTCCTGAACGCTGGCAATTAGCGGGCCATCTGCTTAGCTCTGAGGACAAACAAACCAGAAAATTGAAAATACACGTACACTGGAGCTGGCCTGCTGAGGGTTAATGAAAAGAAAACCAAAACGAGTTCAGGTCCTCGCCTGGCTCGGAAGGTGGAACGACTGGACGTGCTCTAGGAAGACCTCGTTGTCACTTGTCATTTAAGCTTTTTGTTCCACTAAGGACTAACGGGGACAGTGGGGCTGTTAAAGAAAATGATATAAAACTTGATCTCTGTAGGCTCCCTCTGGCTCCCCAGAGCATCATACAGTAAATAAGAGGTTTGGCTGTGGAGGTGGATGCTAAGAGCAGTGATTTCCCTGGTAAAACTCTTGAGGAATACTGCATGCCGTTCCCTCACCAGATGAGGGACAGAAGTACCGGGATTGCTTTCCAGTCCTTCTCCGGTTCTGGGTTTGCTGTGTGCCGGGGTGGGGGAGGCTGTGAGAGGAGAGGAAGGGACAAAACCCTCGCAGGAGGAAGAGGCTGCTGCAGCACCTGAAGCGGCTGTGACGGGAAATGGATGTGGAAACGCGGCGGTGGTTTCTCGTGGAAGCTGTTTAAGAGGGATGGGTTACCGCACCTCCTCCCTGTAGGTAGAGGCTCGGCATCCTCTGACGGTGGGGAAGACCTGAGGATGCTACCGCATCCTCCGAGCCGGAGAAAGAGGCAGGGAAGCCCCGCTCTTCCCCTTTCCTGAGGCATGGCGGGGCGGGGGGATGAAAAGGGGTCTTGGAAGTATTAGGCGGAGGGCGGCAAGATCGGCTGTGGAAGGGAGAAGGCGCTGGGCTCCGCCAGCCCGTGAGACAGCGGCCCTGGCTGGCACGGAGGGCAGGGGGCGGCCGAGCCGAGCGGGTCC
>VZRZ01000606.1:70561-80914 GCA_013398175.1 Climacteris rufus
AGCGGCAGCGGCGCGGGCAGCGAGGGCCGGGCTCGCTCCGGGCAGGGCACAGCGGGCACGGCCCCGCACGCCGGGGTCGCCCCTCGGGAGGGTGCGGTGGGGATGGCGCCGCGCGGGGGCTCCTCGGCTGCTCCTCCTTTGTTTTTATCCCGGCACAGCAGCTTTGCACGAAGTGTCATTGCATTGCGAGGGTGCCGCTGGATTTTCGCCAGCCGGTGCTTGATGCTGGGAGGCGATGGGGAAGGAGCGGCTCTGCAGCTTTAACTCGCAGGGTGGTTTTTTGCACGCGGCATCAAATACCAAAACCCCGCTGTGAAATGAACATTAAACACAATAGAACGAGGTGGTGGCTTGGCTTTACAGTGCTTTATGCATACTTACATCACTGCTTCAAAGAGTTGGTGTCATTCTGGGCTGAGGAATTTGGCTTTAGGTCTGTTAGAAGTCTCCACGCAGAAACACTTCTGGGACTTGTGCAGAGGCTGTGAGGAAGTTGATTGCCTTCGAGTGCCTTTATTGAAATCGAAGGGGGAGGGTGGAATACGGGAGGGAGAGACCCCAACACAGAAAAGCTCACCAGACTTACACCACATATTCTATGGGGATTTATTACCAAGTATTTTTTCCTGTTTATGTCATCAAACAGATCAGGTACTTCTTTACATACTTTGAGGTTGTCTTGCTTTCAAACGCTGAACCAGTGAAACATTAACTTCAAGAACTTTCTAGTACTCCTGCAAATCAATATGCCAAAATTTCAGTGATCCTGCCTGGGAAGACGTTGTAACATTTTGATGAGGAATGACACTGCACTGAGTCATCTGCACTGATGAAACAAAGCCATGTGGGGATTTCATCAGGGACGACGATCTGTTCTAATCTTGGAGATGCAAGCAAAAAACTGTGAATTTGTCCTGCATTTCTCATCATTTTTTGTGATATTCATCCACTCTCAGCACTTAGGCAAAATGAGATGATCAGATCGGGACTGCCTGGGCAGACTTGGTTCAGGAGGGTAAAGCAGACCCAGGGCTTTGCTTTACTGTGTGGGGCTGTGGTTTGTTTCCTTCTGTGTGGCCAGGTCAAGGTTCCCATATTGGCACGTGCTGTGGCTTTGTTCTCCTGGGCACCCTGCAGGGGCACCCTCTGCTGTGCTCCTGCCAGCCTGGGGTGGGCTGTCCTGCTGCCTGGGCCCCCTGGCCGTGTCAGGGTGGTGGCCTCAGCCCTCCTGAGCACACCTGCAGAGGGACCAGCACCTTCAGGTGGCCCCAGGGGAGCTCAGGCCAGCTGGTGTGGGCTGGCACTGCCAGCACTGTGAAAAGTGGGGCATTGCTGGCTCCCCACTGCCTGCCCGGCTCAGCCCTGGCACAGCAGCTGCCTCAGTGTGTTGTTGCAGGCTCTGGCATGGATTGGGTACTCATTCTGTTTCTGCAGGCAGGTTAATATGACATATGTCCAATAGCATTTGGTTCTCCTGACATTGTTGTGATGCTCCCTCTTCCTGCATGTCAGCTTTCACTGCTAACCAAGCACTTGGAGCTTTTGAATGGCACAGCAAAGGCAGGGAGGACATCCTGACTTGGTATTCCTGTACCACTGGCAGCACTCAGGAGGCAGCCTGAAGTAGCAAAAGATGTCCAGGAGTTTGTGTGCTCTGTGCTTTATCACATCACCTGGGTGTCACTCAGAGGGGATGTGCTGTGGCTGCATCACTGGAAGGACAAAACCAGATGTTTGTCCTTGTGCATGCCAGGTTTTCTCAAAAGCTGAAGGACAGAGGAGCCTCCCCAAGAGGAGGCAGTGAAGGGGGTCACCCCCTGTGCTTTTGTCTAAGTGGAGACTGGGAGCAGCTCATGCCACGAGAGCAGCATCCCCAACACCTGTGAGACTGAGGGAATGTCTGAGTGGCTAACACTTTTTTTAGGAGAAGAGGGGGTTCGTCTCCTGCCCCCATGCACGTGCATCCTTCTCCTCCCTCCTGGGGTGCAGCATGCAGCAGGCTGGGCTGCAGCAGGGTGGCAATTATTTGCACCCTGGGTTAGAAAGGAAGTCAGAGCCTGGCTGAGCCAGCCCTGCACACCAGAGATGGGAGAGGGCTGGCTCTGTGCAGCACCACCTGGCACTCCGGGGAATTGCTGGGGGAGGGATGCAGGGCTATTTTAGGGGAATCCCTTCTGTGCTCTCCTTGTGTGGGTTCCCTTCTCTGATGGCACTTGTATACACAGGGAAGGGATGGGGGCTGGAGGAGCCAGCATATGTGTTTGGGGGAGACAGCAGCAATATCAAGAGCTATTATTGTATGGTGCTCAGCTATTATACACTGAGTCAGTGCTCAAGGGGATGTCTGCTTCCCCTGCAAGCACAGAAAATAAAGGTTGAGTTGCTTTAAATAGTGTAAGACTACGTGGTCCTGCCTTCCTTGGGGCAGGGTGAGTTCTCCTGATGCTGTAAGGTAAAACTGACCTCCTGTGTCTACTGATGTGCTTTGTGTTCATCTAGTACAGGTCTCTCACTGACCCAGCCAGAGAGAGGTGATAGTTGTGCTTAGGACTTTCCTGACTTCACTTCTGGAAATCTCCAGGTGGATGGGAATGGACAGGGTTATTAATAACACAGCAGCCAAGCTCATTGACCAGCTGGAGATTCTGCAGCAGTGATGGCAAAATAAAGCAGCTTGGAAGTTTTATTAGCAATAGCTTCTTCCCAAAAGGAAATACCTTGGACCAGGAACAGTGGGAACTGGAATAAGGAGGTGTGGGTTACCCCATGTGTCCTCAGGACAGAGAAAGAGAGAGATGGGTTGTACTGCTTCCTTCTGGAGTAGTTTCCCACTGAGACTGGGAGGGGCTGCTTATTTCTTGGAGTGACAATGGACCAGGCAGTGAATGGAAGTTTTCCTGTCCCTTCTGGCTCTCTCCTTCCTTCCAGGAGCCACCTCCAAGTGAGATTTTTCCAGTAGGGTTGGAACAGTAGCTACTTTAAAGTCTTGAAGAATGATCTCCTGTTGGCAGGGGGTGCACCTAGAGCCCCTGGGACAAGCCAAAAGCTTCTTGGGGTGCAAACTGACCTTGCTTGTGGGTTTTGTTTGTTTGTTTTTCACCATCAAACAGATGCAACTACAGAAGGACCTGGTTAGAAGTAAAGTTCCATTTCGGAATTTAGGTGTGGCTTTCATTGGTGTTGCACTTTTTGTGGGTTTGGGGTTTTCTGTGTGTGTTTATTATTTTAGTGCTAGAAATGTTAACATACCTCTTCTCTTGTGCTATGCTACAATGTTACATGGCTTTTCCACCTGAAAAGGAAAGATTTAATGTGGAATGTGCCTGGCTACGTGAGTGGCCAACCCAAAACTCAAGCTGTCTCATCAGACCAGTTTGACTGAGGACCCCTGTCAGTGATGCTGTTGCAAGCATTTATGAGTCTGTAATAACTGATTTTTCTTCCAGGTGCCAGCGCAGTTCCAGTGGAAAAAGACCACACTGAAGAAATGGTGAGCAGCTGTTTGTCAAACCAACCTCAGCAAGTATCAGGGATGTGTTCTCCATGTTGTGTCTTTAAGCTCTCAGGGTAATGCTTTATTTCCTGAGGGTAAATTTTTAAAAGCTCATGGCTGATGTGGAACTCAAAGTCCCTTTAGCTGTCAGGAGATGCCTGCCTACACATCAGTGCATTTGGTGGAAATGGGAGCTGGTTTCCCGTGTCAGTGTGGCACTTGTGTAACTCTGCATTGTACAGCTGCTTGAAAAATGATCTGAAATATTACATGGTACATGTTATTGTACTGTAAACAGTGAGGTGGCAACGTGGAGGAAAGATGAAATACCTACAGTTACCACCTCTGTAACTATTGCTAATGCAGTCCTTTGTCTCCTGCCTTGGGAGGAGATTTTTATCCTGTGTGATTAAATAAATGCTGAGCTGCTCTCAGACCCTTTAACCTGACACCAGGCCCTCTGCACTGTGTGATCATTTAGATTAGTAAACACCTGGTAATAACCAAAAATCGTTAAAAGACAAAGGGCTCTGTAAATGTTTTATTGTCTCCTCCCAGCCATCCTCACAGACTGTGAACCTGAGGCTCCTGTACCCCCAGCAAAGGGAGCACTTGTTCACACCAACTACTTCAGCACTTGAAAATCACTTTATACAGAGGAGATGCTTTGGTAGTGCTGGGAATTAGAGCACATTGTGTGACTTTGCTGAATCAATCCATCGTATCTGCTTCCAGATGATTCAGATCCAGCTGAATGTTCAGTGCTAAGAACCAGGCAGGACTTAGAGCACACACAGGTGGAAAGGTGTGGAGTGTATCCCTTGCAGAGGACATAGAGGTGTTTCCAGTTTATTGGCAATCCAAACCTCATTTGGACAGATCCTACAAGATAATCCTCATCCTTTGAATGTGTTGTTTGTTTTTCTTTTATAGGGTGCTGTTACCACATGTTGTTTGACTCTCCTTTGTACTGAGTAGTATTTAATATTTAAAAAGGTACAAAAGGAGCCTGTCACCTGTGCAGACAAAAGGGGACAGAGAAAGACCACATGTCTATTTTCTTCTTACTGCTATGGGAGTGAGGAGCAAAGCCCAAATGCAGAGCATGACTCAAAACTCATTAGTAATAGCCTGAACTCTGATCTTAAACCAGCTTTTCTACCAGCTGGGTCAGCAGTAAGAGTCCCATTGTTGCCATGAGGATTTTTTTCTCCTGTTTTGTCCCTTCCAGGTAACTCAGTGCATCGTGGAGGTTCTGTCCAATGCTCTGTCTAAGCCAAATGCACCCCCCATTAATCCTGAATGCAAAGAAATCCTGAAGAAGAGTAAGTACAACATTGTCTGAACTTATGAAAGGGGTTTGGTGGATGGTTTCTCTCTTGTGTTGGAGCTGGTGAACTGTTATTTCAGCCTGTGTGAAACTGGTGCCTCCAGATTTCAGTGTCAGAATTCTGGTTTCCTTCTGTTCAGTCTGTCTGGCTCAAAGAACAAACAGCCTGACCCAGGAATTGTCAGGGATTCGTGGTTGGCCCTTGTGGCTCTCGGCTTAAACTACCTGGGGAGTCTGGGAGCACTTGACAAACTCTTTAGGTAGCCTGAGAAGATGAAGCATAACTATTGCAAAGCATCAGATTTCTTTAATTTTTCTTTTTCCCAGTCATTTTAGAACTTTTTAAATCTGTTAAAAATTCCCAGTGTTTTCAAATGGCTTGGAATAGATGGTTGGGGTTTTTTTTTATTGTGAATAAGCACATGTGATGGGTAGGGCCTGACATTCAAAGAACTGAGCACAACTCCAGATCCCATTGATTTTGAATGGGAATGACAGCTAATTTAATTCCATACTAAAAATGTGATCACAAACAAAGAAGCTAAGGAAGAAAAATTATTCTGGAAATTCCAGAGGAACTTTTAAAATGTTTAATTAAGTGAAAGTTAGTTAATCCTTTTCCAGACAAGCAGTGAAAATATTAGCAAATTACTAATTTTAAAAGCAGAATTAAAAAATTAAATTAAATTAAATTTCCTTGCTATTTTGGGAAGTTATCTATTTGCACTGAAATAATACTTCAGTGGAGAATTGGATTGCTCCATTATGCTGCTTTTGTTATTGTAGATGACAGAAATGACAGAGAGAGAAGTGAAAACAAACAGCCTGAAGTGAGGCATCCCAAAGACCCAGCAGAGATTGACAAACATCATCCTGGGAGCACGGAGAAAGAACAAATTCAGGCAGAAGAGGAATCTAAAATGTACCTAAAAGGGAGTGATGAGGAGAAACTTGCTCAGGAGGAAGGTAAAGGCAAGGAAGAGGAGGCTGGACACCACTCTCCTACTCCAGATGAGACACTTCTCACAGAAGAAAAAAAGCACTATCAGGAAATTGGGAGAGAGGAGGAGAAGAATTACCACAGTGAAGAGGAAAGCAAAGAGGGCAAGTGTTGTGAAGATGTAGAGGCTGCTGTTCTCAACAAGAAGTCCCACTCTGAGAGCCTGAGCACAGAGGAATTCCGTGGTGGGAATGGTCAGAGCCCTGTGGGCCGCTGGCACTGGGAGGAGGGAATGCAGAGCCCTTACAAACAAACCCGGGGAGGTGAAGAGGGAGAGGCAGAGGAAGCAAGGAGTGACAAATACCACCAGGAGTCTCAGGAAAGGGATTTTTCCCGGCAGCAGGAGCGTGAAGAATCTGAGGAGAGTGAAGAGGCAGAGCCCTACAAACCCAAACGTGACCACGGGAAGCACCGGGCGGGTGACTCCTATGGAGGGAAGAGGGGCCCTGGTGGTGAGAGAGGGGAAGCAGCTGAGGGAGCACAGGCAGGGGAGGCCAATCTCTGGGGGCAGTGGAGCCGTCGGAAACACCGGGAAGAGTCCGAGGAGAAGGCTGGTGTTCCTGGCAGGCCTGGGCCTGAGGGGCTGCACGGGGAGAGGCCTGCAGAGCAGGGGCAGGGCAGTGAGGAGCACAGGGACAGCTGGCAGCAGAGCCAGGAGAGCAGTGAAGAGGAAAACAAGAGGCACCACCACAGTGAGGAAAGCGATGAGAAGTGGCGTGAGGAGAGGAGACACCGCGATGGATCACACCGTTCTGAGGGAAGGACATACCTGGCAGATGAAAACGAGGAAGAGCTGGACAGGTATCTCAGCAAGGAGAAGCAGCATCGTGCTGGAGGGAGATCCCACTTATGGAAGAAGGAAGAGGAAGGGTCACAGAGAGCATACGCTCGAGAGCGCAAGGGGCAGGCCAGGAGGCACTACAGCACTGAGGACAGCCTGGAGGAGGAGGAGGAGGTAGAAAAGAAGCATCACAGCAGGGACCAGGAGGAAAATGAGGAGGAGGACAGATATGCAGAGAGGGAAGACTACAGAAGCCGTCTCCCTGCAGAGAAAGAGAAGAGAACCGCAGCATCCTACAGGTCTTTCTACCCACTGCTGTGGTGGAAAAGCCAGCACCTGGACAAAAGGGACAGTGCAGGGGAGCAGCTTCAGGAGGGCAGGGAGGAAGGCAGGCCCAGCCTGAGTGAGAAGAGTCTCTTCCCTGAGTACAATGACTATGACTGGTGGTCAGAAAAGCAAATCCAGAGTGCTCTGAACCACAGACGCACCGAGAAGAGGAATCTTGGCAAAACCAACAGATACGATGTGGAAAGGCAATACAACAAGGTGGATCAACTTGCACAGCTTCTGAACTACAGGAAGAAATCAGCTGAATTCCCAGAGCTGTACAGCTCTGGAGAAGACCTGAAGAAACGCCGTGTAACTGGGAATGACAGAAGAAGTCAAAGCCAGAGGCCCCTGACGGAACAGGAGGTAGGGGTACAGGAGCTTCTCTGAGAAGCTGGGGGAAGCACATCTCAAATGCACACTTCCAAACCCATTCCCAAGGCAGCTGGTAAACTGTGCATAGAAAAACACAAACGAGATTAAGTCACATTGAGAGTCATCTCTTCACTGATTTAACAGTCTGCTTTCTTTGAACAGTGCAACTTCAAATTCAGTGACCTATCCCAGGGCACAATTTGTAAAATAAAGACACAGCTTCTGTCTGCTTCGAGACAGGAAGGGAAAGATTTCACTCCTCTTTGGGCCCTACCTCTCCCTCTAGGCTCTTACAGACTGACAAAACAAAGGTGCCCATTGCAGCAGGAGCAGAGAGGTAACTGACAAGCACCCCTTGGTCTGTCGGGCTGTTTAAAATACAGAGCTGAAAAGTGAGTTGGATGTTTAGGGTGAGATCAGCTGCCCACTGACTTCCCAGCTGGAATTGCAGAGCAGAACCTGGCTTGCACTTTTAAGTGCAGTTCATGTGTGTAGTTCACACACAGTGAATCCTCTGGTTTGTTGGACTTCCTGTTCTGCCTCAGTATGCAGGAAAACAGGCCACACTCATCAGCCACTCATCATCACACCTCCTCGTGTGTGGCCATCTCCGGGCACTGCAGAGCTGTGCTGGCAGCAGTGGAGGCTGCATTCTGATTTATACAGGTGTTAAGTGGTGTTAGGAAGGCATCACAACAAAGCATTGGCTGCACAAAGCTTCTCCTACTCTCTGTGGCCGTGGGGAGGTGCCCCTTGTGGCACGCTGTGCTTGCTGAGTGTCACAGCCCTGAACCACGGGCATTGTGAGGCTGTGACCTCCCTGGGAGCCCCACCTGAGCACAAGGGACTGCACCTGCAGTGTCACAGGGCAGGAGGCCAGCACTGCAGAATGCTGCTTTCAATCTACAAAGATGAGGCTGTAATTAGAGGCAGCTCTCAGAAGGAGTATTTTGATGCTTTCCCCAGCCTCACTTCAGTTGAAAGCAGGGAATTGCACCAGTCTCCCAAGTCTGAGCTGCACTGCTGCTGACACCCACTCTGCTCAGGGACTGGGAGGTGGCAGGAGAGAATCTGCCTTAGAAATGGCCTTTCCTCTCATTTTCAGGGAACAAAGCATTTGCCAACGTTAATTATGTGTAAAACCCTAAAACACTCCTTATGTTTTCACAGGAAAAGGAGCTGGAAAACTTGGCCACTATGGATCTGGAGCTGCAGAACATAGCAGAGAAGATTAATAGCCTCAGGAGGGGCTGAAGGTGTTTGGCCTTCCAGAGCCAGGCACAGCTGTACCTGCAATACCTGTGTTCTGTGGTAAATTCACTGCCACTGGATTGCTGGCTGCTCTACACCCAGGAAATTCTATTCCCTGTCCACTCTAGTGTAGTGATTTACACAGCTCAAAGTGTCTTTAATTTGCTGTTATGCTACTGAGACCTGAATGGCATGAATTTTAGTAATATAGCCTTTCATGTGGGCAGGTATTTTTAATATGCTTTTCAAAATAATTGTGTTAGTGTTCTTCAGGAATATATTTGTCTGAGTTTGCAATAATAAAACCCATTGATCTTGGACCAAACCTTGTCCTTGTTTATTTGATGGAGTTATTTCAACATGAGCTGGGTCAGGTGGGTAGATGGTGCACAAAATAGAGGTGGTTCACCAATATTTTTAAGAAATTACCAGTAGCCTGGTTTTTGTTTGCCATTTTGTTTGCCATTTTTTGCCATTTTGTTTGCCAGTTTGCATGAGAGGGAAGGAGGAATTTGAAATCTCAATAATTATTTATTTCTTCTTTCCTTACTGGTTTGCACTGCATTTTACAAGGATTATGGCAAATTTGAAAACTGGGGAGCAGGATTCTGTGTTAATGCTGGTGAAATGCAGCCAGTTTTGATCTAAATTAACTCCTCAGGTATTCCAATATTGTTTATTTCTCAAACTGAGTACAACTTTCTGTTATGCAAATATTTTTTTCCCATGTTCTGGTTTTTATTGACACAGTATATATGATGAGCAGCCATCTGGAATGCAGAGATGGTGAAACCTATATCCTCTCCTTTTATGGGTTTTTCACATAAGTAGGAGAAGAGAAAGAGAACTTCCCATAAAAGCAGAAAAACAACACTGGGAAGTTTAAAAAACCAGACAGATAAAACCTGAAGATGGACTGTATCTGTTCTCCTAAGAGAAACCTTTAACTGCTTCTTTACACCCAATACAACCCTATTTTGAGCTAATGATGCCCTGAAAGAGCATTATTCATCAAAATACTGAATTTTACAGTTTTATCAGGTCTGCTTACTTGATCCCAAAGCTCCAGATTCTGTCCAGTCACTCCAGACACTGATGAGTGAGTTCAAGAATGGAAGCCAAGGCCTCCTGGCCCCATGAGATCCCACTGGGGGAGCAAAAAGTATTGTCCTCCTAAAGCCTTTTCATTTCCAAAAAGAGGGAGAAGTATGAAAAAGAAGAGAAATGTCATTAGGGAAAACACCCTGTAGTTTAATTGAAATGGCAAATGCAAAGTTAAAAAAATTTAATAAAAAAGCCAGACATCTGAAAGATAAAACAGTAGAATAAATATATATATACATACAGCAGTTTTCAAAATAGTAATATATTACAAACTTACACCAACTCTCAGGAATATGACAGACAATGCTAAGAGAGACATTCTGTTTAAATATTTCGTATTTTAATACAAGAACATGCACTTTCTCTTCTGTATTTATTTTAGGAAAACATGGAGTCATGCTGTAAACAGGGAGTCATGTCTAGTATTAGGTTTTTTACTGTTCCTTGGGGGAAAAAAAATTGTATGATTGTCCTGGTTTGTAATGAGAGATGCAAGCAAAGTATGTGTTCTGTCACCATCCCCATCACTTCCTGATGAACTGTTACCGACAGTCGTTTGCACCAGCTGTCCCCTGCACACCCCACCCTCCAGGCTGCAAGGTGGGTGTTGGATAAGGAACAAAGGGAGACAACGCCATGGGGAAGGGCAAGGTCTCTGTCCTCACAACAATGACAGCCCTGAGAACTCCCTC